>AFRA01000659.1:0-20196 GCA_000223055.1 Claviceps fusiformis PRL 1980
AATAATACTTTTTATATTTATAATAAAACCTAAAAGCTAAATTAATAAATAGCTAATAAATAATTTTTTAGCTATTATATATAAATAATACTTTTTAAAGATTTTAAATATAATTTTAAAGTAAATTAAATATTCTTTAAAGGTATTAAAGAAAATTATAATATTATTAATATATATTTATATAAAAGCTTAATACTTATAAAATTACTTATTTATAAAGTATTAAGTATATACTAAGAAATTTTTATATTCTTATATTATAATATAAAATACCTTAATTCCTTTTTTAAAAATAATTACTATTTTATTATAATACTTATACTATATTAAGAGCTAATTAAAGAAACTAAAGGTATTTAAAAGGGATATTTAATACGTTTTATATATATTTTTTATAATATCCCTTTAATTAAATAAAAGGTATATATTTAGAATAATAATATTATTTATAGGTTTTATATTAATTATTACTTTTTCTTTATATTTCTTTTTAATATTATACTATATAAGGAAATTTAGGTATAAGTATAATACTTTTTCTTTTACTTTAAGGTAAAATACTTTATTAGCTTTATACTTTTTATTAAAGATTTTATAAAACTTTTTAAAATTCTTTTTATTTAAGTAATATATTTATAAAGATTTTAGCTAATTTTATTAACTATTAATAAAATTAATATATATTTATTTCTTTTTAAGTATTAATATTATCCCTTAGTTATAATAAATATTATACTTATTAGTAAGTTTAATTAGTTTTTTTATAGTTATTAAATTAAAATTTATAATTTTAATATTAAATTTATTTATAATAAATAAAATATTATTTAAGTATATAATATTATATAAGGGGATATTACTATTAACTACCTTAAGGTTAAGATTATTAACTATATTTTTAGTATTTTTCTTTATTTTAAAGGGAAAAATATTTTTTTAATATTACCTACTTTTTATAGCTTAGTAGAATATTAATATTATAACTATAAAAAATAAAGAAGTTTTTAATATTATTTATAGTAAAGTAAGAGTTTATAAAGTTTAAACTTTAAAGGTTTTTTAGTTTTTAATTAGGCTTAATATAAATTAAAAAGTTTATAAAGTTATAAATTAATAGGTATTTTACTTACCTATAATTTATAATATTATTAAAAATTTAGTAGTTTTTTAAAAAAAAAGTAATAAATATTTATAGCTTTATATATTATATATTTTTTTTAAAAAACTAGTATAAATTCTAAGCTATATAGTAATATAATAATATAGTGTATTATAATAACCCTTTTAGTTAAAACTATATTAATAGGGTAGAAAATATAGCTAGGTATAGTTATATTATATATAAATTAAAAGATAACTCTAAGGTTAATAAAGTTAGTTTTAATGCTATAATTATATATAAAATCTATATTAATTAATAATTTTAATATAAGCTTTTTTATTATATTAATAGTTATAATATAGTAACTAAATATTAATTTTCCTTTAGCTTTACTTTTAATATAAAAGTTAAAAGTAATAGTTTTTATAATATCCAAAAAGAAATTTATATTGTTTATAAATTTAGGCTTTTAAATTCTTTATTAAATATTATAACTATTTTATTAAAGCTACTTTTTATTAATTAATATTAATAAAGTTCCTATATTAAGGTAGATTTTATAGTTTTACCTTTAGTTATTAAAGTAAAGGTTTACTTTAAAATAAGTAGTTACTTTTTTTTTTAGTAATTTTTAATTAATATAGCTTTATTACTACTTTAATAACTTAGCTATTAGTTAATTCTTTAAATACCATAATTTTTTTATAATATATATTAAGGGGAAGTATAGGCTCTTTAATATAGAATATATTTATAAAATTAAATTTATTTTTATTTAAGTTACTTTTAATAATACTTTCCTTAACTATATAGTATTTTAAAAATATAAGGTAGGACTCCTTAGCTTTTATATTAAAGTTACTTATTATAACTATATAGTTTATACTATTACTTTCTTTAAATACTTATTTCTTATAAAATTATAGTTTATAATCTTTATAATTATATTAAGGGTACTTAAAGGAGTTATAGTATTTAAGCTTAGTTTTCTCTTATTACCTAAAGGGATTTACGTTTTTAATATTAAAAATAGCTATTAATATATTCCCTTTAGGTTTCTTAGAGAATTATTATAAAGCCTTTTTATAACCTTTATAAAAGTAATTATAATTAAGTTAGAAAAGGTATAAATAGCTTTAAGGCTAGTAGTTTTTACTATTATATTTATTATTAAAATTATAATATTATTTATAGCTTTATAAGTATTAATAGTAACTACCCTATTAGTATTAAGGTAGGCTATAACTACTATTATAATAGCTATTATAATAAGGTAGCTTATTTTAGTAAGCCTTTATAATAAGATAAGGGGTGTTATTATTTATTAAATTTAGGTTCTTTATAAAAAGATAAGTAAAGGCTTAAACCTTGTTTTTTTTAATTCTATAGTAGATTTTATTACTTAGAATAAAGTCTTTAAAGTTATACCTCTTACCCTTTATTAGGTTAATATATATATTTTAATAATTAAATTTTACTAGTTAAGGGTAAATTTACGAAAGCTTTATATAAAGCTTATAGTAAAGATAAATAAAAAGCTAAAGATTAGTAAATTCCTTATTAGCTTTAATATAAAAAAAAACCTTTATTATAAATTTTTATAAAGATATTTTAAATAATATATTATCCCTAGTAAATTTAGCTTAGTTAAGCTAAGTAATAGTATCTTAAATGTTAATACTAAATTCTTTCTTAACTATAATAAATACTAACTTAAAGTTATAGAATATTATAGCTCTTTTTATATTATTAAGATATTAGTAGTACTATATATAAGTAGTTGTTGAAAATAACAGGGTTATTTATAGGGGATTCCTCACTATTAGTGCTATAATTATAGCGCTAATAGAAGCACTTTATAGGGGGCTTTGTAAGCCAGTGCAAGCCGGCAAGCATACGCGCGCGCGGGTGGCATAACAACGGAATTCCAACCGAAGGTTATGTGTGCATGGGCTTGCAGCTGCGAGGTCCCTATAAATCCTTACTTTTTAACCTTTTCTACCTATTTTAATAGTTATGTAGTTAGATTAATAGCTATAAGGTAGGCCTAGTCTTTAGGTTAGATTTATAAGGTAACTAGTAAAGATATAGAGAAATGGATTAGAGGATATAACTAAGCTAGCTAATAGCTACTTAGTTAGGGAAGGTAGCTACTTTATAATATATATTTTTACTATTTTTCTTAATAAAAAACAATTTATAAAAAGTCTTAAAACTAGATTCTTTATTACTAAATTCTAAGCTTTCTTTCTATATAAATATTTAAAAATTAGTTTTTTAGTGTTATATATTAATTTTTACTAAGTTAACTAATTATAAGTATATTAGTAGCTAATTTATATAGTTATAAGTTTTTATTTTATTTTTTATATAAATAAATTTTATAAAAAATAAAAAGTAGCTTATAAAGCTTAGCTAATAATTAGAATTTATTAATAAAGTTAGTAGGTATATAAGGGAAGGAAGTAAAAAACCCCCTTATAGCTACTAACTATATAGACTATTAGAATTACTCTTACTAGCTATATATACCTATAAAGTTAAATATTAAATATAATTTATTAAATATTATTATTATAAATTCTTTAGCAAATTAAATAGTGCTAAAAGTAATGTAAAAGCTTCTATATTTTATAAGATATAGTAAACTATAGCTTACTATAGTGCTCTACTCTATAAAGCAGTGGATCTATATATATATACTTACTAAGCCTACTACTTGAGTAAGCTATGCTCTATAGTACTTACCTTTATTATTTTTAATAAGTTATAAGCCTAAAAGAGAACTTTTAGTATCTAGAAAATTTACTGAATTTTTTTATAATAAAGGAAAATATTACTATATTTATAAAGAGTGTAGAAGCTACTTATTCCTTCTATAAAAAGAATAAATTTACTAAAAAGAAGTTTTCCTTTCTATAAAATAGAAAAGAATATAGTATAGAAGAATTCCTATTTCTATAAAAATTTAGGATTAGTAAAAAAGGGGATATTTTACCCTATAAGAACGTTTTATAAATAAAATAAAAAATAAATTATAAAAGACTTTGCTTTTATAAAAAATAAAGAAAGATATAGAAGAGTTTCTACTTTTATAAAAGAAAGAGATATATAGTAACCTTACTATAATTTAGAAGACTACCTTCTATAAAAGAGTAAAAAAAAGAATTCCTACTTTTAAAAATATTAAAAAAAAAATAAAAATAAAAATTAAAAAAAAAATAGATTTAAGAGATCTAAGCTAAATTGGCTAAGGGGTCCCTACCCTAGAGTAGTTATGGGCAGAGCATATAAACTAATAGATTTTATAACAAAATAATAATATCTCTAATATTTTAGAAAAATTAGAAATATTAGCAGCTGCTATTACCTCTGCCCTAGCTATAGCTTCAGTACCTATAGCTAAGCTAATATAAGAAAAACCTTAGGAAAGCTCTAAAAATTCTAATATTCTAAACTCTTTTAATAAGAGTGTTTATAGCTTTCTAGAGAGGGCTAGGCTAAAGGGGCTAGAAAATTTCGATTAGTGGAAGCAGGCTCTAAATATCTAATTTAGGGCACTAGGAATGCCTAATTTCTTAGAAAATCCTAGTATTACTAAAAACCTTAGCAATCCTAACTAAGCTATAATTCTTATGCTTTTAAGAGATAGCTGCACTAAAGGCCCCTAAAATACTATAATTTAGCAAAAAGACCCCTTAGAGGCATATAGTGTTTTAATCTAGCAGTATTCTTAGAGTTCTGACATATAGCGTGGTACCCTTTATAATTAATTTTATAGCCTAAACTTCTAAGGTTATAAGGGGTCCCTAGAGTCTTTTAATGCTTTATTTAATAACCGACTAGCTAGGTTAAATTTAGTAAGTGTTTTTATAAAGCCTATAGACTAAGTAAACTAATATTTATAAGCTCTAAAGTTAACTTTTCCTTAGTGGGCTTAAAGGCAATGTTTTTCTATAAGAACTAATAGGGCTTTAGGGGCCCCTATAGGGGCACTAAATTTATAATTTCTTACAGCTAATTTACTTAAAGAGTAAAGGGATAAGAGCTCTTTAGTATCTAAAGCTCTAAATTATAGAGCTACTACTTCTAAAGAATTTATATATAAAGGCTCTAAAGAAAATAAAACCTCTAAATATTCTAATAAGAATAAAAAGAAAAAGAAGAATTCCCCCTAAGAAAATAAGGGAAATTCTAACCCTAATTTTAAGAAAAAAGGGAAAAGTTAGGGCAAAAAACCCTTTAAAAAGGCTAAGGATAATAATAAGGGTTAAGAGGGATCCTTTATACTAGGAAATTTTAACCTTTCTTTAGGGGCTTTAGAGCCCTATAAAAGACCTAGTAGCCCTAGTGCTAGTAGTAATTCTAGTAAAGATTCTAGTATTTATTCTTAAGAATTTACTATTCTTAGTAAAGCTAGCATTAAAGTTAATAAGCTAGAGGATAAAATATCCTCTAAAGCCTTTAATTTTTATAATAAAGAGATATAAAACTCTCTTCTTTATAATATAGGTTTTACTATTTACTTACTTAATTCTAAGGAATATTTTATAAGTTATATACTTTATAAAAAAGGGGAAGCTAGGCCTATAACCACTAGTAGTAGTCCTATCTATCCTAAGGGATATAGAAAGGCTAAATCTTTAGTTTTATATTAGCAAAATCCTAATAAATACAGGCCCCTAGTCCTATAAAATACACTATATTTTCCTAAATTAAATATAAATATAGTAAGTAGACTAAAGCACTATTTAGTAGGAAGCTATATATATAAGAATTCGCTATTCTTAGCTAATAGGTCTTGTATTAGTATTTTAAACATTAAAAAGCATAGATTTTTTATCTAGCTAGAGAATACTAATACCCCCCTTTTAAAACCTCCTTTTAGCTGCCCTTATAGGCACTATAATAGTTATTTTAGTTATATAGTTACTAGTTACCCTATAGAGGTTTAAATTCCCTTTAAGGAATCTATATAGGCTAAGGAAGCTTTAAAAATTAAAGAATTAGAGAGTTCTAACCTAAAACCCACTAATTTAGTAGTACCTTCTTTACTAAAGCTTATAAGCTAGGCACCTAAATTTATAGAAGTCTTTCCTTCTAATATAGGGCTATTAAACGCCCCTAAAAAAATTATAAAAGAGGCTTTAGTGGATTTAGTATTTAAAAATCCTACTAAGATAGGCCCTAGGCCTCTAATAGCTCCCTAAGAGGCCTATAATTCTTAAGGGGCCTAGTAGGGAGCTATTAAAGAAGGTGTTATAGTGGCTAAAAGAGAGCTTATAGGGGATTTTATAAAAGACCCTAAGCTAAATTTATACTAAAATTTGCTAAGATTAGCTAGAATCTAGTATATTAGACTAGGGCACCTAGGTCTACTATTGCTAAAGAAAACTAGCTTATTAGCTAAGGAAATCCTGGATTTTTCTAAGGTTAAAGAAAAGGATTTTAACTACTTAACCTATAATTAAATAAAAGCAGTTAGAAAGCCCTTTAAAACCCTAATTCTAAACCCCCCTAGGGCTTTAGATAGACTAGAGGGGGATATAGTAAAGATAAGCCCTATGCTTTATAATAAGCACCCTATATACCTTATTCTAGTAGACTGAAAAACTAAATATAAGTAGCTATTTTCTTTACTAAATAAGAAGGGCCCTACTGTTTTCCTAGCTATAAAAGGGTTTTTTAAATCCCTAAAGCTTAATTTTAGTATCTACCCTAAATATCTACATTTTAATAAAGGTAGAGAGGTTAATTCTGCTTATTAGCAGTAGCTAGTAAAAAAGGGGATAAAATTTACTACTTCTTCCCCTTATATTTATAACTAAAATAGGCTAGCTAAGAGGGCTATTTGTGTTATAATAGATAGACTGCAGGCTACCCTATACTGGTCTAGTTTACCCTTATATTTATAGAATTTTATTATTTTTGCTATTATAAATCTTATAAATATAATAGTAAATTCTATAAAACTAGCTAGCTTAGTATAATTACTAGCTATAGATTTTAAAGAAAATGCCCTAATTACCTTAGAGATTAGCCCTGCTAATTATAAGAGTATTAGGGCTATTAGCTCTTATTGTAAGGTTTTAATTCCTATAGAAAAAAGACCTAAAGCTTAAAAACTAGCCCCTAGGACTATCCCTAGAAGTTTATTAGCTAATTTAGGCTCTAAGACCTACTTAGTTTATATTCCTTCTAAAAGACTAGTTACTAAAACTAGCTTTATAAGAATTATAGAACCTATAGGCTCTATAAATTTAGGCCTCCCTAGGTTTTCTATAGGGGATATCTCTTTAGAGGGGGATTTAAGTACCCCTTAGAACCTTTTATAGAATAATTCCTTAAAGGGGGAAAATAACTAAAATAGTGGTATTCTTATTAAGGATTACCCTATAGTATCTTTTAATTAGATAGTTAATAAAAAGCCTAAATTAATTTAAAGTCCTAGGGACCTAAAGTTAGATAAAAATTAACTAAATAATCTAAATAAAATAGATATTAACTTAGCAGCCCTTTTTAAGGAAATCTGCTATAAAGTATAGCTAAAGGCTAAAGAAAATAGGCCTAATAATAGCTCTAAGCCTAAGTCTTAGAAGCAAGCTTTAGTAAGCCTATAGAAAAAACAGTAGCTATAAGCTATTTTTAGTGAATTTAAGTAACTTCTAAAGGCAGGCACTTTTAAATTTATAGGAAAAGAAAATATCCCTAAGAGCTAGAGAGTGCTAAGAAATAGGCTTATTTTAAAGCTTAAAAAGAATAAAGAAAATAATCCTTTAAAATATAAAGCCTAACTTATTACTAAAGGCTTTATACAAATAAAAGGCTTAGATTATATTAATACCTTTACTACTACTAGTATTCCCCCTAGCTAGTAAATACTATTAGCTATAGTAGCTTAGAAAGACTAGGAAATAGAGTAAGTGGATTTTATAGGGGCTTTTCTTAATAGCTACCTAAAAGAGACTATTTATATATAAATTCCTAAGGGATTTATTAAATTTCTTAAATAAAATCTATAACTAGCTAAGCTAGCTAAAAAGTTTAGCTATAAAGCTACTAAAGACTTAGTTATTATACTAAGAAAATCCTTATATAGCTTAAAGTAAAGCTCTAGAGAGTAGCAATAGACCCTAACCTTAGTTCTTAAAAACCTAGGTTTAGCCCTTTTATCTCTAACCCTACTATATTTTATAATTTAAAACCATATACCTTTATTATAACTTATATTAACAATTACCTTTTAATAAGGGTGGATTTATAATATATTAAAGAGCTTAAGAAAGCCTTTTATAAGGCTTACCCTATAGAAGATAGGGGCTCTATAGAATTTTTCTTAAGGGTTTAAATTTAGCGTAACTAAAAAAATAGGGTCCTAAAGATATACTAAAAGCAGTATATTTTAGAGGCCTTAGCACGCTTTAAGCTAGAAAATTATAAATCTATTAGAATTCTACTATAGCTAAGGGTCTTAAAACAATAGCTTATTAAGCCCCTTTTATCTAAAGAGAATATAAAGCAATATCAAAGCATTATTAGTACTATTATATATCTTATGCTATTAATAAGACCTAATATTGCTTTTGCGCTGTAGTAGCTTTTAATAGCCCTAGCTAGCCCGCATTTAAAGTATTTACATATTACTAAAAACCTACTAAGATACCTTTTAGGTATAAAAGATTTAGCTATTATTTATAAGGGCCCTACCCCTATAAATAACATAAGAACCTCTAAGGCTAGCCCTAACTTTAGCTTAGTTGGATTTTACAATAGTAATTTTACTAAAAATAAAAGCTCTTTTAAATCTACTTATACTTATCTTTATAAGCTAATAAGAGGCCTAATTAGTTAGAAATTAAAGAAGGCTAGCACTATAGCCTTATTAATAATAGAAGCAGAGTCTAACGCTATTTATAAGAGTTTCTAGGAGCTTTAGTAGCTTAAAGGGATTTTTATAAAGCTAAAAACACCTATAAAACCCCCTATATAAATTTTCTATAATAACTAAGGAGCTATAAAAACCGCTTATAACCCTACTCTTTATAGCTATACTAAGCATACCCTCCTAAAATTTTACTATAACTAATAACTAGTCTTAAAAGGGCTCGCTAAAATCGCTTACCTAAATACTAAGAAAATGCCTGCTAATAGGCTTACAAAGCCCCTTATAGGCCCTATACACCTTATTTTCTTAAAGCTTATAGGTTTAAAACCCCTATAATTTATTACTAAAGGCTATAAAAAACAACGCCTAGCTAAAGGCATAAAAATAATAAAAACACCCAGAAAATTAAAAACAACTATAAAAATAAAGAAAGAATAAGGTCCTTACTTTTAATAGCAATGCCTTTATAAAATACTATACTTTACTATAGTAAAAAGTTACTTACCCTAAAGCCCTAATTTTAGGCTTTATAATTCTATAATTCTTTTTTATTTTAGAATTTTTCTAGATTTTATATAACTTTTTCTTTTACTTTTACCCTTAGCGCCCTTATAATAACTATCCCTAATACTTCTTAAAGGGGGTGTTAAAAATAATAGAGTTATTTATAGGGGATTCCTTACTATTAGTGCTATAATTATAGTGCTAATAGAAGCACTTTATAGGGGGCTTTATAAGCTAGTGTAAGCTAGCAAGCATACACGCGCGTAGGTAGTATAACTATAGAATTCTAACTAAAGGTTACATATACCTAGGCTTGCAGCTATAAAGTCCTTATAAATCCTTACTTTTTAACCTTTTCTGCCTATTTTAACAGTTATATAGTTAGACTAATAGCTATAAGGTAAGCTTAGTCTTTAGGTTAGATTTATAAGGTAACTAGTAAAGATATAGAGGAATAAATTAAAGGATATAACTAAGCTAGCTAATAGCTACTTAGTTAGGGAAGGTAGCTACCTTATAATATATATTTTTACTATTTTTCTTAATAAGGAGGAATTTATAAAAAGTCTTAAGACTAGATTCTTTATTGCTAAATTCTAGGCTTTCTTTCTATATAAATATCTAAAAATTAGTTTTTTAGTGTTATATATTAATTTTCACTAAGTTAACTAATTACAAGCATATTAGCAGCTAATTTATATAGCTATAAGTCTATTTTTTTATTTTTCTATATAAATAAATTTTATAGAAAATAGAAAGTAGCTTATAAAGCCTAGCTAATAACTAGGATCCACTAATAAGGTTAGTAGGTATATAAGGGAAGGAAGTGAAAAACCCCCTCACAGCCGCTAACTATATAGACCATTAGAATCACTCTTACTAGCCACGCACACCTACAAAGTCAGATATTAGATATAATTTATTAGATATTATTATTATAAATTCTTTAGCAAATTAAATAGTGCTAAAAGCAACGCAAAAGCTTCTATATTTCGTGAGATATAGTAAACTATAGCTTGCTGCAGTGCTCTGCTCTGCAGAGCAGTGGATCTGTACGTGCACGCTCACTAAGCCCACTACCTTAGTAAGCTGTGCTCTATAGCACCCACCTCTATTATTTCTAATAGTAGCTTTATAAAAAAGATACTAAACTTAGTATATAATTTATTCTTAGTAGTTATGGCTAGTATAGCTATAGTAATCCCTAACTACTTAGATTTAAAGGTTTATATTTATAAAAATAATAAATTTACCTTTATATTTAATAGCCTTACTATTAATATTATTTAGATCTATTTTAGGGTTAAGGTATTTAATATTACTAAGTTTTTAGAAAGGTTTTACTAATTAGTTTATTATCTTTAAGGCTTAAGTAGCTAAATTATTATAGGGGTTTTTATTTTTAGGTTACTATTTTATAGGTATAAATAATAGTCCTTAAGTATATATAGTATTTTTAAGGGGTAGCTTGTTATAAAGTAAAGGGTTATATAAAGTCTTATAAAACTCCTTATTAACTAAGTGCCCCTAAAGCTAAGAAGTCTTTATATAAAGGGCGTTAAGAGTTACTATATAGGCTAGTTATATTTATATATTTATTATCCTAAAAGATATTATAAAGCATTATATATTTAAGGTTAGAATTTATTTAAAGGTTAATAAAGGGTATTAAGCTTACTCTATAGTTTACTAATAGGATTTAGCTAGTTTAGAAGCCTTTAGTATAGCTATTATATAAATTACTACTTTATTAATTTCTTTTATACTATTATAATAAATTTTATTAAAGATAAACTCTTATTAGTTATATATATTAGTAAGAAACTACTAGAATTTATTATATATATTAGGCTTACACTATTATCCTTAGAATCTAGTTATTTATAAAGAAAATATATATTTTTCCTAACTACTAAGTATATAGGAAATTACCTTATATTAATTAATTTCTATAAGATTTAATAAGGTTTCTAAAAGGAAATTTAATATACTAAAAGTTAAATAAAAATAGATTCTTATTTCTAAAATAGTTTCTTAATAAAAGCTAGTATTAATATAGTTCCTTTTCTATAAAAAAGTATAGTTTATTTTAATATAAAATAAAATATTTAGAGTTTTTAATAATTCCTTAATTTCTATACTTACTAAGTCTTTTATTAACTTATTTTTAGAAATATTATATATACCTATATTATAGGTATTTTCTATATATTTTAGACTATTCTTTAGTATTATAGTTTTATTTCTTAATATTAGATTTGCTTATTTAAAGATATATTCTAACTTAGCTTTATAAATAATACTTTTTATTAATTTCTACTCTATATTAACTATAGTAAAATCTATAGGGTTTTAATAAATAGGTTTTTTAATAGTTAAGGGCTTTAGGTAAATCTAAAGATTACTATCAATATATTGGTATTTAGTAAAAGTTTAAAGGTTTTTAATATTTTTTTATAATAAAAATAATCTCTTTTTATTCTTAAAGTTAAAGAAATTTTGGTAAAAAGCTTTAAAATAGTAAATTTACTATAGTTAGTTTTTAGTAATAAAGCTAGTAATTAAAGAATTTAAGCTAATAAATAGACTTTACTAGTTTTCTTCTATTATTAATATAAGGTTTATAGTTTTTATTATTAGCTTTTATATAGTAAATAAGTATATAAAAGAAATAGCAATTACTACTACTTACTATATACTAAATATTATATATAAATAGGGGTACTTATATAAATAAGTATAATATATTATAAAATTTTAAGGGGAAGGAACACTTAAGTTATAAGTAGGTAATCAAGTGTATATATGGTTAAAGTTATTATCTCTAGCTATGTGCGGCGGAACCCTCCTTTTGTGAGGTGGGTTCCGCCTCTGGGAACGGACCGTAACAACTAGGGTGAAGCGGGGTCCTAGTGACTCAATATATGGTCTGCGAATAATATTATAAAAAGGGCCTTATTCTTTAATATCTAGTGCTAGCTAAAGGGGCATTTTATAGCTAGCGTTAAGAGCCATGAAAATGCCGTCGGATTCTGCGGTAAAAACTCTATACGCGTAGACTAATTAAATTCTGCGGCTAATTAGCTATAAATCTAGTTCTTCCTAGTTATACTATATTATTATAAAATGCAGTAATTTTAACACTTAAAACTCTCTTTTTTTATAGAAAAAGAGAAATTACTTATAAGTTATATAGAAATCTACTTAAAAATAAGGGTTAACTATTTAATTTAATAATTAATAAAAATAAAAATCCTACTTTATACTTTTAGTATTGCTTCTCTCTTCTATATACTTTCTCCTTCTTTCTTATATACTTTACCTAATAACTTTTTCGCGAATTCGCCCGCACCGCAGTAGCGACGCAGAACCGACTCTAAACCTCTCGAAAAGTGTAGAAAAAGAATTGCTACATCCGTTTTACTCTATCTCTAATAGTATATTAGTGCTAGAGTATAGGCGTAGTAAATAAGGTAATGCTAATAGATATTAATAGTAGAAATTATAGCCTTATATAAAGCTACTACTACTTACTTATAGAATAGGGTAGCTTTATATTAATAGTGCCTTAAGTCACTCCTACACTACTACCTATATATAAATAAATACTAAACTACCTTACTATTAAATATAATAAAATAGCTAAACTTATACTAGCTATAGTACTAAAGAGTATATAGAATATTATTCTTTATATTAATAATATAACCTTAATGTATGCCTAATATAGCCTCCTTACGCCTTAAACCTACATTAAAATATTAATAAAATTAACCTTATTATTGCTTAATAAACTTATTATAGTTAAAAACTTAAAAGAAGTTATTAAATAAGTAGTAAAGAAAGCTATTAGCACTAGAAATATAATAGCTTTAAGCTAAGCTAGTATTACTATTAAAGGTATTACCTAACTACCTATTTATTAAATCTAAGCTATAATAATAGTAATACTACCTTATATTTACTATAAAACTATTATTAAAGGTAATATAATAGCTAAAGCTATATAAAACTACTTACCTAAAGAAACTATTATAGCTATTAACTAAGCTACTAATATTAATACTACTATAGCAGTGCATTACCTCTACAGTAGCAACACTATAATTACATTCTAGGATATAGCAAAGCCTTATACTAATAATATAGCCTAGGTTAGCACTGCTTTTAGACTAGAAGTAATGCTAAACTAATATATATTTAGTATTATTATTAAGGGCTTTCCTATATATTATATATAAAACTAAGGAAAGAATAATATCCTTTAAAATATAATTATAGCTAATAAATAGGGTTTAGTAAAGATTATAGTATAAAAGCTATATAGTACTATAACCTAATCCCCCTTAATTATTGCTATTAATAAAGTTAATATAGTAAATAAGCTATACTATGCTAGAATTATTTATAAAGCTAAGATATTTAAGGCTAAGCTTTATAATAATACTATCTATCCCTAATAATACTTTAAATGCTTTAAATTTAGCTATATAGCTACACACTATGCGTTGCCCCTATAGTATAGCTACTATATATCTAGTTAGTATAAGAAAGGTAAATAATTATACCTAGCGCTATTAGGAGCTATATAGGAACGCTACGTTAACTGCTTAGGACCTTACCCTATATAGTCTTATATATATAATGTTATAAATAAATAATAAAACTACACACATACTATATACCTAGCATAGCCCCTAGCCTTCACTAAACCACTAATACTAGAGAAAAATAGTTAAATAGAGATATTTAGCTATAACTAAAGGAGAGATATAAGCAACCTATTATTATAAAAGGCTTTACTATAGAAGCAAGTTAGTAGACTATATACCTACCTCCCTAATACTTAACTAGAATTAATATAGTAGTTATAAGCTACTATAAAGGCCTTCCTAAGTTAATAGCCTATAGCCACTATAGCACTAAATAAGCTAAGCCTAACCTAATACACTATATAGAGTATATAATAAAGGTTATATACTAAAATATATAGAAGAAAACCTACCTTATATATTTAGCTTTAGAGTCCTAACCTAAAGCTAATATAATAGTAATATAAAAGCTAGGAACTATAGATAGCAAATTACCTAACCCTAGCCTTAGCTACTTCTAACTTATTACTTAAGGTAGCTATATTATAATTTATATAAACTATTAGTATAAGCCTAAGGCATAGTTAATATATATAGGTAAGGACTAGTGCTTAATAATATTAGTAGGATACTATATTTACTTAATATATTCCTTAACTTATAAACTTAATTAAATATTACCCCTTATTAACTTTATAGTAGCCTTACCTCTAAACTATAATATTTTTATAAAAGACTTTAACTAGTACTACCTATTTTAAAACTATTATAGCTAAACCTTAATAAAAAGTAATATACTTCTAGTACTAGTAATATAGTAATAGCTTAAACTTATAATGCTATAGGGTAAAGTAACTTAAAGAATATAGAGTAAAAGGGATAGCACTATTAACTATACTTAGGTTACTTATAATATAGAAGCTAAATTTATAGAGGGACTAAACCTTACTAGATTTAACTATATCCTATAGCTTATTTATATTAGCACTAGCCTAAGGCTATATAGTAACTGCCTACTTTATTTTAAATAGCTATATATAAAGAATAACCTTATAATAGCTAAGGTAGTAATATAGTTCTACTATAACTTTACTAAACCTTTACTTTAAATACTTATAGAAATTAATAGCTATATAAAATAAATAATAGCTAAGCTTTAATCTATTATAGATCTAGTAGTTTTAAAGGAACCCTAAGGTAGCCCTAAGCTAAATCTATAGTAGAATTACTATACTAAAAAAGCTACTTAAAATATAAAAAGAGCATTAAAGCAGTAGTAAATATTTTATACTAAGGAAAACTAATAACTTACTATTAATATAGCCTAAATATAGTACTAAACTATTAGTAATAAAAGGTATAATACCTAGCGCTCTACTATTAAAGTAGCTATTACTTATAAAGAAAGCCTATAGAAACTTAAACACTAAGTATAGCTTTATAGCAGACTATTATTAAAATAGTAGTAAATCCCTAATCTTATTTAAAGTAAGGGTATAGATACTATAACTACTAAGTTATACTAAGAGAAAGTAGCTATACTAGCTAATTACTTCTTCCCTTTCTTTTAAGCTTAATTTAATAATATATTAAAGGATTTTAAAAACTACTTTAATATTATAATATTCCTATTAGAAAACTACTTTAATACTAATAAAATCTATAATATTATTAAGAGCCTAGCTAGCTAAAAGGCATTAAAACTAAATAAACTTTTAGCTAGTTACTTTAAAGTATATAGTAAGCTATTAGTTAGGACCCTTACTTACCTACTTAATATATATTACTACATTAGCTACTACCTAGCTCTATTTTAGTAAGTAAAAGTAGTTATTCTTTATAAGCTAGGTAAAACTTTAATAAAGTAGTATAGAGTAAGGGCTTAGCACCCTATCTTACTTTTTAGTATTATTAGTAAAGTAATAAAAGTAGTAGTAGTAAGTTAGCTTACCCTTATAGCTAAATTAAGCAGTATACTGCCTAACCTATAAATAGGTAATAGAGTAAATAGGTTAATAGAAGTTATACTAAGTGTTTTAATAGAATTAGTATATATAGTATAGTACTATAGTAGTATTACATTACTACTCTAACTAGATATATTAGTAGCTTTTAATACTATTTACTATAAAAAACTAACTTATACCTTTATAGCTATTAGGATCCCTATATAGATAGTAGTATAGATTTACTCCTTTATTATTAAATACACTACTAACCTTTATTTTAATAGTAAATCTACTAGCCCCCTATTTATAACTATAAGTATACTATAAGGGTTTCTAATCTTCCCTATTCTCTTCCTACTTTATATTACCTTTTTATATACTAAGCTCTAAATAGTATATTCTATATTTATAATAAGCTTCTTTAATAATATAAATATACTTATATATAGGTATATAGTAAAGGAGATATAAAATTGCCTTAAGGCTACCTAAGTAATTTACTAAGAATAGTTTTAAAAATTAGGTTTTAAGTTTAATTTAAGGAAGAGTAAACTTATATACTTTACTAGGTAGTATATAGTAATTATATTATTAGTTTAACTTAGTACTAATATAGTATAACTAGTTTAATTTACCTACTTCCTTAAGGTATAGGTTTATTATAAGCTTTATTAAAAAGTATACTAAAGTTAAGTTAAGTTAAAACTAATATAGTAGTAGCTTATACTTATATTACTAGTAGCTTTAACCTAAGGATACTTATTATATAATATATAACTCCTATATATATAAGTTATTTAGAATATAATTATATATAGTGTAGAATTGCACTATACCCCTACTAAAGTTAGTAGTAAAGCTAGGGGTATAGCTAAGGTATTTATTTCTAAATAAACTAAGTGCCTAAGGATAGTAATTAATGTATTTAAAGCTATACTATATACTTTAATTAAAACTAAAGCAGCTATAGCCTTAATTAACCTTTACCTTAATTACTATTTACTTTACTTTTACTAATAAATAGAAGCTAATAGAATAGCTAAGCATATTTATAGCGCCTATACTATAATAATGGCTTAACTTAAATATAGACTAATACACTAAGGGTATAGCTACTTACTACCCTTAGATAACTACCTAAACTATATACTATTCCTAAACTAACCTTATAACTACTTACTAAAGCCCTTTTTAACTAAAGCGCTTACTTTAAAATAAAAGAACTACTAATACTAAAAGCAAGCTACTATATAAATATACTAAACTTATATTAACTATATAGCAGTAGAGCTTAACCCTAACTTTACCTCTACTGCTAAAGTTATTTACCTTTACTTAAGCTTTACTAAATATAAATCTATAGCACTTATATAAATATATATAAAATAAATTAAGCTTAATACCTTCCTTTTTTACTAATATATTTCTAAAGTAGATTTACTAATATATAGTTACTAGGCTAATAATAAGGATCACTACTATATCCTACTATTTTATAAGAATTTTAATTACCTCTGCCTTATTAACACTAGTACACACCTAATATATAACTAATGTAAAGTTAGGGAGGCATTAAAATATAATAAGCTAGTAACTATACTTATAAAGTAGCTTATATTAATAAAGCATATCCTTTAATTCTAACTTACTAAAAGTCTTTAAGATTAATAGGCTAAAGATACTAAAAAGCTAATAAGAAGAGGCACTTAGTATAGTATAGGTATAGAAATACTAGGGAACTATATAGATATTATAGCTAGAATGTATTATTATAACGCATAACTTATATTCACTAATATATAAAAAACAGCAACCTAAGAGATAATAAAAAACAAGTATAACACTCCTATGCTAGCCTTAAGCCTATACCTTATTACCCCTCCCCTCTCCCTTCCCCTTCTCCTTTAGGTTATTCTTTACCTCTACTACTATATAGCTTTATATAGCTACTATACTAAGCCTATAGACCTTCTATAGAATCTTTCCTAAGATATTATTTTACTCCTTTAGTGTATTAGTAATATAATAAGCCTATAGTAGTATCTTACCTTTAACTAAGGTTAAAGCTAAAACTACTATAGTACTACTAGTAGCCTATACTACTATATTAATAAATAGGCCTACTTACTTTATAAGCTATACTACCTTTTTTTAAGTAGTATTATACTCCTTAGCCTACCTATAAGTTAGTACTATACTAATACTATAGCTAAACTATAGCTACGCTACCTTATACTTATATTAATAGGCTCTTTAAAGGTATAGAGGTCTTATATATTTATTACTTACTTAATAGCCTCCTAGTATAATATAATATTTAGATTTAGCTATAGAACTAATTAGCTATTACTAAGCTATTAATATAGATAGGGAATATAATACTTATACTTAAATAAGTCTTTTTTGCTTTTATATACTTAAAGTATATACTATTAGTACCTATTTAAATTAGTAATAATAATAGCTTAGGTTAGAAGGGGGTATTAACCTTTAGTGCTATAGTACTGTTTTTTAATATTTTTAGCTTATATTAAGTAAGCCTTATAAGGCTAGGCCTATAATTAGCCTAGCTATAGGTAGGTTAGTAGCAGTAGTATATTAAAAAGGGAATAGTACTTACCCTAAGGGTAATAATTAACTTATTTATAAGGGTAGGTAGTATCTTTAATAATGCTATAGTTAGTTAGGGGTAGTAATAGAGTAGTATTACTATAAAAATAGAAATAGGGGTATACTTATAATAAAAATAATAAATAAAGAAGGAAGGAAGAAGAGAAGAGATTAGAGATAAGGGAAAGAGAGTATATATATCTCTCTCTTTTTATTATATAACTAATAGTTAGCTAATAGCTAGTTTAGTAATAGCTAGCTACTAGCTAGTATAACTAATGCTATAGAGATATAGAAGCTAAAGGAAGGTTTTAAGTAAAAGGGCAGTAGCCTAGGGGAATTAAATAGGGACTAGTATAGAAGATAGACTAAGCGCTTAAGGTAACTTACTATAATATATAGACTACCCCTAAGGGTATTCTATAGCACTACTATGCCTCTACTAACTTAGTTTACTTCCTATTCTATATTATACACTCTCCTATAATACTAGTTAAGTTTAGCTAGCAGCGCACCTCTTTCTATAATTAGAACTAGCATAGAGCTACTATAGCTCTACTGTAGAACTTAAATAAAGGCTGTATATAGGTTTTCCCCCCTATACTAGGGTTTTTCCTATATAGTCTCAGTAGTAGTGGTACTAGAATTGGGCCAACAGCCCAACTAGTGTATTAAATAAATATACTTTACCTATCCCTTTATATAAATTATAGCCTTATTTTTATTAATAAAGGTCTTAAAGGTATAATTTAGGGATAATTTTATTATAGTATTAGTAATGTTATTATTACTATTAATCTATTTAATTTCTTTAATTTCCTACCTTTTATATAATTATTATAGCGTTATAATATTAATTATTAGTCTTTTTTATTTTATAGTACCTAACTTTATAATATATTTATATAATAAAAGAGAATCTATATAAATGATTATTAATATTAGTAGGATTTATAGTTTTCATATAATAATTTATAGTATTATACTAATGATATAAGTAGTATTTATACCTTAGACTATTATATATAGCTTAAAGGTAAGAGCATTCTTTATAACTCCTTTATTTTTTATAAAGCTATATATTATAATATTACCTTTTAGTATAAATTTTAATCTAATTTCTACTTTTTTAATATTAAGAATAATTATATATTTTAGTTATAAGCTAAGGTTCTTATTATTTATAAAGAAACCATTAATAAAGATATATAAAGCTACAGTAGTAAGATTTAGTAAAATATACCTTAATTTATAGTTATAATATTATATTTACTATTAAATCCTTTTATTTAAATAAATTATATTAAATTTATTAGGATTTTAAACTTATATAGTAATAGAAAGGTTAAATATAGCTTCTAGTTAATAAACTAATAATATATACACTTTTTATACTTTTTATTTAATATATTACTACTTTATAGTTCGCTTATTAGGTTTAATAACTTTTAGCTTTTAGCTTTAGCCTTTTTAATAAAGTTTAATATAATTTTTATTAAATTTATATAAAGTATATTTATTACATTAAAAGGGTTTAGTTAGTATTAGGATTTA
>AFRA01000660.1:0-20183 GCA_000223055.1 Claviceps fusiformis PRL 1980
AAAAAAAGAAAAAATAATACCTTTTTTATATAATATTTTATTTTTTTATAAATATTTAAGCTAATACTATTATAAGTATAATATAAACTAATATTACTAATATATATTTTATTATTAAAACTTATATAATAAAGCTATTTTTTTTTAAACTAAAATTATTATTACTATTTAGTATCTTTTTATTAAAAGTATTTAAAGCTTTAATATTAAAACCCTTTATTAAGTAATAAATAGAAAGCTATATATAGTTTTAAATAAAGTAACTATTATTATTATAATATAAATACTAATAAATAGCTTTATAATACTTAATAATATTTTATAAAACCTAAGTTATTTAAATTATACCTTTAGTATTTATAAGCTTTATATTTAACCTACTTTTATTAAAGAATTTATAACCTTACTTAAAGCTTAAAAAACTAATAAAATTAATACTTATTATAACTATATTATTATTTTAGTTATATTTAGTTTAAGTATAATAATAAACCTTAATATACTCCTTAATTTAATATAAGTTAATATTTAAAGTAATATTATAGTATTATATAATTACTATATAGTAGTTAAAGTAAGAAATATTATAGCTTATATAATAATCCCTTATTTATTTATTAAGTTTAACTTAAAGCTAAGTAAGTTTTATTATATTTACTTAAGTATTTTTTTTTATAAAATATAACTTTTATTTAAAATAAATAAAGAAATCTATAAACTATTTATTTAAATATTATTTTAATTAATTTAACTTTATAATTATATATTTCTTTTAATAAAGGTTTATAAATATAATATTAAGGTATTTAAAGAAATAGCTTAGTATATATTAATAGTTATTACTTAGCTTAAAAAATAAAGTTATTTATATTTAAATCTTAAATAATAGATTTTAATAAATAAAAAACTATTTATTATAATTAATACTAATAAAGTTTAAGTTAGCCTTTAGCTTATATACTATAAGGCTTTACTAAGCTTAAAATAAAGCTTTATTTCTATTATAAGGGTTTTTTATTAAAAGTAACTTATACTTAAGTTATATTTAATTAGCCTATATTAAGATATTTATATAAAATACCTAGTTTATTATAATTATATAATAGTATAGTTTCTTAAGCTAAGCTATTATTAAAGTAATAGTTTTATAAAAGTAATATAAGTTTTATATATTACTTAATTAAGCTATTTATTTATAATATTAAAGATTTATTATACTATTTTTATAAAAATAAATATTATAAGTAATATTATAATAAATAATAATTATTATAAACTAGCTTAAATAGTAATTATAATTTAATATTAATAAAGTTATTATTATTTATAAAAGGAAAGGAAAAGTTACTATCCCTTTTTACTATATATTTAGTTTATATATAATATATATTTATAAGGTTTGCCCTTTAGGTAAGGTAGGTTACCTTATATGCTCCTTATATACTCCTTACATGCTCCTCTCCTATTCCGCTAAGGATCCAAGCCTCTAGCTCGAATCCATCACAAGCAAATACTAAAATATATATATAATAAAAATAATATAAAAAGGGTCTATTATTAATTGTTTCTTTTAAGCTAAAAGCTAAGCTTATAAAGTAAGAAAAAGGTGGTGTTATGGCCACGCGTGCGGTCGGCAGTGCAGCCAATCAGACCGCGTGCATCGTTGTAGCGGACCCACCCGGTCGCCCACACACGCTGCACCCGGCGTTTTGCCTGCACCGAGGTTTTGCCGTTGAGAGCAATTCCAACAAAAGTAATAAATATATAAATAATTATTATACTACTTATTTATAAAGGTAAGGAAAATCTAATAATATAGTTATAGAGAACCCCTAGCTAAAAAGGCAGTAAAAAAACGCTACTAATACCTTATATAAATAGTATAAAGTAGCCGCCCTATAGTGATCCACATATATTTTGTACCGGCTCTAGTCCTGTGCAAACTTTGCCGACTCTCGTGGATCACAGCCTTAAGCAACGCTGACCCGACCCCTCCCCCACCTGCTCGTGCTCGTGCTCGTGCTCTGCTCTGCTCTGCTCCTACGAAAATCGTTTTGCAGCCTAGCACCGACGACTTTGTCAATCATGATGCCTTATCGCCATGCTTTCCCCCATCAAAGCCATTAATAATGGAAGACAATGCGTTTCCCTGGAGTCTCGATAGAGTAGAGGCCGTATGTTACCCCGAGTTTTTTGACGGTTGCCATTTATCGGACCACTGCATGCATGGTAATCACTGACGATATCTTCGGCAGCTGATCTTGTCCTTGTATGAGTCGAAAACACCAGAGAATATAGCCACGAACCAAGCTCTGCTGTCAAATTTTCAGTCCTTGCCGCAGGCCTGGATCCTGGCCCGTGAATTACTTCAGCGACCCGACGAGAAGGTGCGTTTCTTCGGGGCTCTCACCATCATCATAAAGCTCAACAGAGAGAGGTATGTTGCCAGGCTCAATAGACGTCGTACCTTGGCTTATTTCATGCGTAGCACTTCACTAAGCGAGGAAAATGCGAAAGAACTCTTGATGCACTTGACTGAGTGGTACCTCGATTCGTTCCAAACCTCCACGAACTCGTTGGTCCCACGCAAGCTCTCATCCGCCTTGGCAACGTATTTTGTTCATTTTCACCACTTCTGGCCAAATTACGTCCGTCATTTGATTGCTTGCTTGCTATCTAAATGCTACCATGATCCATTCTGTCTGAATGTTTCCGACGATGAGATGTCGAATCTATTTGTAAGTGTCGAGACAAATCATCTCAGAGCAGTGCTGTGGGTTATCACCAGTGTTTTGGAAGATGCCGCCAAGATTGATTTGAATGCCATAAGCAAGTAAGTGAAATAAATAAATGTGCTAACGGATGATTACATGCTAACAAATCGAAGCTTTGGGTTGTATGACACGATCGTGCGTCAAGCACCAGACGTTGCTAGCATCGTGACCGAATGCCTGGCACTCCGCCATCTGTCTGCCATTGGGGATGACGCAATGAGATGTTTGCAGGTACTTACCTCCTCCCTTATTTTATTTTCTCAAGAAAGAACGAAAGAAAGAAAGAAAGAAAGAAAAGTAAAGAAAAGGAAGAAAGAGAGAGAGAGAGAGGAGAAGAAAAATAGGAAAGATAAAATAATGCATGGAGAAAGTTCTAACACTTTCCTCTCCAGGCTTGGCTTGTCTTTGTCCAGAAGATATCGTCTCAAGATGGGCAGGTCATCGCTCTATTTCGAAAACTTTTGCCTATAATTATCACTCTTATACCTGTCGAATCACAATTTGGGTCTTCAGCAGAACTTATGATTGAAATTCTCTGCGGCTATCCGTCTCTACTGACAGACCACGATCTGGACTTATTAGCAGATCTCTTTGTCAGTCCCTGGTCGGACCAATGGTGCACACGTCTTGTGCAAGGAGACGATAGTTTTGACTCGGCTCAATTTGGACACTTGCTACTGGCTTTCGGTGAAGAGAGGTGTCAGTGGTTAATGGAGAGTAATGATCCCCGATGTCGAGCAATTCTCTCCAAGTTATGCGGACTTCTTACTGCCAATGGCCTTCCGGTGATTGAGGACAAAGTTTTCGTCCCTGCCATTGAGTTCTGGTCAAGTTTCACAGAAGCCATTTCGGATTCTTTCTGTTCAAGTGACATTGCTGCGGCGCCTTGGGCTGAGCAGGCCATGGAGCTTGTTCTGGAAGCCATCTCGAACGCGTGGCAGAAAATAATGTATCCATCGATAGAAGAAATCAGCGACTGGGATCAATCTGATAGGGCCAACTTCGCAGATGCCCGAAAAGATGTTGTTGACCTTTTGCAGTCTACGTACAGTTTGTGTGGTGCTCAATTGGTCACTACATTCGCTGAACTGGTTCTCGCGGCGTTGGATGATTCGGCATGGTTGCGCGTGGAAGCTGCTGCCTTCTGTCTTGCTGGTCTTTCTGATTGTGTAAAAGAAGATGGGAAGCTTGATGAAGCACTGGGTACCGTCTTTAATTCGTCCCTTTTTTCGAGGCTCAACTCGTCTAACTCTGGCATACCTCACCGCACGAAGCAAACTTGTCTATACCTTGTTGAGCAATATACGGACTATTTCGAAAGGAACGTTTTATCGCTTGCTCCCGCCTTGAGACTTCTTTTCGATCTCCTGGGAGATAGACATCTGGCGCCAAATGCCTCCAAGTCTATACATCAATTATGCTCTTCTTGCCGACACCATCTTTACCCGGAAACAGAGAGCTTTTTGGCCGAGTATCAGAAATTAGCCGCATGTGGGCAACTCGACTGCCTATCCAGTGAAAAGGTTCTTGGCGGTATTGCTTGTGTCGCGCAGGCAATTCCTGATGGGAATCAACGGAGCCATACTTGTTCCAGGTTACTCAGCTTTATAGAAGACGATGTTCGTCGTGCGAAACAGCTCATCAATTGGTCAGGCGATGCGGAGCTGCCGTGCTCTGGGCAACGTTGTTTGGACAATACAGTCAGTGAACGGCCCTCACTGCATATAGTTCTTAAAGCCCTCAGATGTCTGTTGAGTGTCGGTAAAGGGTTTCAATCTCCTACCGAGTCAACCATTGATCTTGACAATATCTCGTCACCGTTTAGTGAACAAGACTCCCGGCTGGCTTCATTACACAGAGACGTTATCGGATTACTAATGGATACCGAGAATCACTTTGGTGAAAATACTGAGGTCACGGAACTGAGCTGTGCTATACTTCGCTGTGGGTTCGCGGAGTGCGAACCAGGTCCTTTCGTTTTGGATATGAATACTATTGTGACGTACCTCACGGCGCACAGTATTCAAGTGCCAAGACCGGGTCTGTTTGTCACAACGGCTTGCTCATTTATTAGTTCTCTTCGCGTGCGAGGCGGTAGCTCGGAGAATAATGTCTTTGCATCTTTGTTCCTCTGGGTAGTCACACTGCTACAAGCCCTGCCTGGTAAGGGTTTTTTTTTTCGTGCTCTGATACGCTTTTTTTTTTAGACAAACTTGTTAACTCTGAGAAGAGCCAGAGCATGACCCGGAACTATCACAGAATGGCATCGAATTCGCTTCGCGGTTACTCACGAAGAGCCCCAGCACCTTGCTGGCGCTGCAATCTCCAGCAACTGCCGAGTTTTTCTTTCTATTTACAATACAGGTCCTAGATGGCAATGAGCCATTGCCTAAAGGGGCTGCCGCGGAGTTTTGGGTACGTCTGCTGGTTTCATACGTTTAATTTTCTTTGTATCCCCACTTCCTGGTACCGTTGCACACGCATGTTGAGAATGCACCAGCTGCCATCGACGTTGGATCTAATACGTGGTGCAGTCAAACTTTATAGCTCTGAAAAACTGCGATTCGGGAATCCTTGACGCCGCAAAGCAAGCTATGGAGACCTTGGGACCCCTTATTGGTCAGAGCATAGCGAGAAACGTGGGTGGACGTGCATCAAGGAGTGAGTTGGATCGATTGAGTGAGCCAATCAAGAAACTCATATATCGCTATCCCATGGCAAAACAATGGCTTGAAGCTGGTCTCCATCACGATTCCTTTCCGAGCGATAAGATTTCCCCAGAGGAAAAGTCAGTGTTCGTTAAGAAATTAGTGAGGTGAGTCACTGCCGTTATCATAAGAGACATGCTTACATATGGTATCTGACATTTTCGGACTCAGTCTCAGAGGATCACGCGCTACCAATCAGGTTGTTCGAGAATTCTGGCTATCCGCAAGAGGCAGTAGCTTCGCGTACGCTTCATGATTGACTTTAATCGCTATACCAAGTACAACACATCAAGGAGACACCACCGTGGTCTGGAAAGGTCACGATCAGTAACGAAGCAAGCATGAATGTGCGTCAGTCAGTATTAGTTGAGTGGATGATCTATGACATGCGATATCGTGACAAATGCGGCAAACAGTCTGGCATCTTACAAAGCGCTCTATATGGTACAGGATATCTAATAAAATCGAAAAGAGGGTATGACGATACAGAGACATGGGCAAAGGCCAACTCGTGCGAGATTTACAGCCCCGTCGCTGATCTGACAATGTCCATAGTCTCTTCTGCACTTTGTCGAGCTTTGCGTGTTCCCTCCGCTTCCACTTGATCTAGATAGTCATTATTTTCATCCATAAGCTTCATATAACGACTTCTGACACCTTGAAGTCCGGCAATAATCGCGTCCGAAACTGCTTGCTTGAGAAGACGGGGATGAGCTGTGCTGTATGCTTGGGCAAGGTCCTGCGGAGTTCTGTTGCCAGCATCGAAGACGGATAATATAGAAAGGAGATTAGATATTCCAGGACGTTGTACAGGATCATAAGAAACGCTAGTGATGGAGTCAGTCATTGCTGAAGAGATCTTTGCCCGGATCTCATCCGGAGTGTCCGTGATCAAGACCCTCGAACGAGCTGTCTTGTCCGATTTGGACATTTTGGACGTTGGGTCTGAAAGTGACATGATTCTGTGGACGGGAGCTATAATGGGATGATTGAGTGAGCCATGCGAAGAATTGGAAGAAAAAATGTTCGCAATTGTACATACGGATGATGGTCTGTGGGTGAACTAAATGAGTTCCATAAGCATGGTTGAAGTTGGTGACGCATTCTCGGGCAAATTCCAAGTGTTGCTTCTGATCATGGCCAACAGGCACATGTGTGGCTCTAGAAAGAAATTGGGTTGTTTAAGCATTTACGCGGCGCCTAATTCCTTTTCTTTTTTTTTCCTTTTCCTTATTTCTTTCTTACTTTCTTCCTTTCATCTTTCATCTTTTCTCTCCCTTTCCTCTCTTTTTTGGTTGGCCGTATTAGACGACGCAGCAAGTTCATACTTACCTGTGCACGAGAACGTCGGCAGCCTGGAGGACAGGATAGGACAGGAGACCAAGTTTGAGTCGATTATCGACCTGGCGCTCTTCTGATGAATTTCCAGCACTGAGTTTTATTTTTTGCTTGATTGATGGAGTGAATGGTTAGTCCTTTTGCGCAGTCTCCCGACCGAGGAGGTTCAAGTGTGTAACATGTAGAAATTTGAGGTAGAATGCTCCTTTTTTTCCTTTTTTTTCTCCTACGCGGGCGATTTATTACCTTCCATTGAGTCATGCGAGATAGATAGCCAACGGATGCGGTACATGCCAAAATCCACATGAGCTCTGAATGAGCCGGAACCTAGAGCCAACGAAATTAGAAGAGAAATACATGAGAAGAAGTGAAACGCAAAAAAAAAAAAAAAAAAAAAGGACAAAAGCAAAAAAAAAGATGATGAAAAAAGAACGTAAGTGAGATGCTCAGTACTCTACGAGTAGTAAGCGAGGCTGAACAGAAGAGATAGCCCCAAGAAGACGATGACTTACTGAGGATTGGTAGAACAGCGTGCATCGCTCCGGGTCGATGCCAATTGCCAACAGAGTGGCAAGAGTTTGTCTCTTGTGCCGCTTGAGCGTGTTTGGGTCCTGTGGCGTGGTCACGGCATGGAGATCGACGATGGAGTATATCAGTTTCGTGTCTGCTGGTTCTTCATGTTGCAGCTGAAGCCATTGTCGAAGGGCGCCAGCATAGTTGCCCAAGTGTGGGATGCCGGTGGGCTGGATGCCCGAGAAGACGACTTTTCTGACACTGCCAGACCTTGCGTCACTTGTGCTCCCATTGTGCCGTACCTGGGGGGCACAATAGCCGCGGAGAAGAGCATCGCGGGCACCGACACCGTTGTTGTGGCGTGGATTCAAGGACGAGGACGGGAGATGAATCCGGCTGCGCGCATGCAAGCGGCTCTTGTACATCGCGTAGGCTACTTTCGGTGTCTGGCCGCTCTGGACGGGGACGCCCCTTTGCTGTGACTCAGTTCATTCAAGTCTGGTTGAGGATATCTCATCAATGCTGGTGCAGGCAGCAGGAATATTCCACATGTTAGGCGGCTGGTGGGTCGCTCCATCTCCATCGTCAGCCACGCGAAACGCTGTCATCTTATCGTGATCAACACCAAGGGCATTGGCATGACTGCATGTCGTTCCAGCTTCGGATCTGCGACTTGTCAAGAATAGCAGAAACCCAGCTGTCTATACCGTCTGCTTCTGCATACAACCAATACTCGATGATTGTCATTACTAGCATGTTTTTAGAGCAACTACCTAGATTTTCATAAAATGTGGGTTTCAACCACACCACACAACGCCATCATGCACGTAGCTCATATTATCTAGAATTACATAAAGAGCAAAAAGTGACAAAACCAACAGAGTCAGATGTCCGTCTCCCGCTCCATATTTTCGCGCCGCTCCGCTACATGACACACAAAAAACTTTGTCGACTAAAGATTAGCCGTCAGGTCAACAACTGCCACCCGGCTATCATGCAGATTGTCAACGTTACTTGGCAGGAAAACCAAAGACAAAGAAACAAAAAGCAGAAAAAAGACAGAAAAAAAAAAGAAAAAAAAAAAGAACACAGAAATCCTAAGAAGGGTGCTAGTCGGTAACGCCAGCTCCCTGCTTAGTTGAGAAACGATGAGATGCTAGGAGTTGACGTGAGACGTCAAGGATTGCCTATACGTATTTTCTCAGCTAGAGAAGTTTGTTAGCATAAAAAAAAATTCTTCGTCGTTCTTGAGGGTGTTTTTGCATCGTATCACTCACATCCAAAGTCAATGTCCTTGAGCTGTTGACTTCTTGATCTCGGTAAACACCAACCAAGCTTTCAGAATCTTGGAAAAGTCCAGTCTTGAGACTGATGACAATGAATTGCATTCCAGGACCAGCATGCTCACGAATATACTTTTTGATCTTGTCCACATTGGCGTTGTCGAGAGCGGCATCTACCTCATCCAATACAAAGAAAGGACTAGGTTGATAACTATGAATGGCGAATAAAAGCGCCAGGGCAGCCATTGTCTTCTCTCCACCGGATAGGTGCTCCATGTCTCTGAATCTTTTCAGTGGGGGCATGGCATGATACTTGATGCCAGAGAGGTATGGCATGTCTGTGTCTTCTTCAATGTCGAGGTAAGCCTGTCCGCCTAGCGGATATGCTTCAGATCGCGTCAAGTCCTTATAAACGTGCGATATCTGATCCTGAATGTGCGTAAACGCACGATTGAAGAGATCATATCTGAGCTGTTTGACCTTGCCAAATGCATCCCTGGCGGCTTGTGCGGCGACCTTGGAATCCTCATACTCTTGATCGGTTTGTTTGAGTCTTGATTCGACACTCTCTAGACGCTCCATGGCTCGCATGTTGGGGTTCAGTTTTTCAAGTTCGGAGGCGAGCATCGATATTCTTTCCGTCAGTTGCGTCTCGACCTCGTTATCATCGGACTGTATTTTTTTTTTTGGTTAACGACCACTTGAAATCATTACAAATTCATCTTCAGTCGGTGAACTATATTGTGATAGACACTTACCTTTTTAAGTTCACTATCCAGTCCTGTAAAATCTATTGCAATTCCGTGGTCATCCAAGGCGAGGTCCATCATCTCTTCGTCATCGCCATCCACATCCATGGCATCAGGATCCTGTCGCAGGAGATCGTCTTCGTTGGGAAGATTGTCGAGTGTACCTTCCACAAGCGGGATTTGAATCTGTTCAAGTCGACATCTTCGAAGCAGTGCCGACTTGCTTGCGCTATTCTTTTGTACCATTGTTTCCAAAGAACTAATCTCACGATGACGTGCTTCGATATCCTTGCTCCTTTTTTGCAGCTCAGCTCGGGCCTCGCTGACTTTCTGACTCTTGTCTCGGAGATCAGCCCTCTGCTCGTCCAGCATCTCTCGTAAAGCATCCAGTTCGTCTTGTTCTCTACCAATGTTCGATTCGATTTCTGCCTTTTCGATAGAGTACGATTTGATGTCTTTCTTTAGTCGCCGTATATTGTCTTCCATTCTCTTGATGCGCGTCTCTGTGTCACTATGCTTCGTGACTTCCCATTTGAGCCGGTTTTCCAGACGTTGTTTCTGAACCTCAAACTGATTTCGTCTCTCTGACACTTCTTGTTCAAGTTTTCCTTGAGATGCATCATACGCCCGTATATCACTGTAACCAAGTTTTCTGCAGAATTCGGCGAATACTTCGTCTTCTACCCGGGCGACCGCATCCCTAAACTTTTGGACGGTCGTGGTGCCGTTCTCCAATTGCTGGAGTTGGTCATTGTACTTGGGTTGCAGATCCCTGAGTTGTTTCTTCAAATTATCAACCTCGCGCTTCTTGCTAGTCCAGTTCTTGCCAAAAGCAACCAACTCCTCCTTGATGGCGACGAGACGCCTCGAGAGTCCTGTCAGATCGATTTGAAGTGATTCTTCGAGCGTTCCACGCCGGTCAGACTTCGGCAGTCGGTCTATTTCTTCCTTCAGCTTTGCCGCCAGGCGTTGGAGGTTTTGCACATCAACCTCCTCAAACTTGCGTTTTCCTCCTTTTGGCTCAGGGCCTCGCCCACCAGTCATCAGGCCAGCTTTGTGGATAATATAGCCCTCCAGAGTGACTGCCTTGACTGGTATTCTTTTTTCGTAACAAATATGTTTTGCGACGCCCAAGTTGTCGCAGACCACGGAGCTGCCACAGGCGTATGAAATTGCTCGTTCGATAGACGCGTCGAAATTGATGGTATCAATGGTTAATCTGGCCCCTGTAAAACCCTTGATCGCTGAGTTTACTGCGCTAACCTTGATGTTGTCCAGGGGGATAAAGGTCACAGGCGGAAACCTTTGTTCCTTCAAGTATTGTACACAATCCACGGCGGTTTTTTCCGTGTCAACAATCACGGAGTCAAAATCTCGTCCAAGTGCCACGATGACGGCTTCGTCAAATTTCTTCTGTTTTGGTGTGCACAAATCCCCGATTCGGCCACGAACTCCGGGATACATTCGTTTAAGCGACGTAACCATCTCCTTCAGTCGAGTTTCGCGGTCGCTTTGACGTCGACCATCATCGGCCTCTCGCAGTTTTCGGGCCACATCCTCCAATTTTTCTTCGAGCTCGGTTCGCTTTTGGTTGGTCCTAACACGTTCCGATTGGAGCTGATTGAACTCTTTTTTCTTGCTTGCAATCTCCTCTGAAACTTCCCGAGATGCCACCTCTGCAGAAGCTTTGCGCTCACCAATGTTCTGCAGTTCGGCTTCGGTTTTTTCAATCGCAGCGGTAATGCTGTCGAGCTTTCCTCGCAAGTTGTTCACAGTGACCTCGTCAGCTTTGCGCTGTCGCTCAAAATTTTCCAACTTGGCCAGGTTGGCTCCTGAACGAGACATGACCTGGGCCCGAAGCGAATTGTACTCTCTGCGATCTGCTTCGCTAATATCTCGACCCTGCTTCTTCAGCTGATCCCGAGTCTCCTTTTCAAAAACCGCCTGTGCTTTATCGACAGCTTCAATGTCAGCTTGCACTTTCTTTACAATGATGGCTTGCTCATCTCGTTCCTTGGTGACTTTCTGACACTGTGTTTGTAGCTTTTCAACCAGTTGAGATGATTCGTGAACCTTTTCGTCGAAAGGCACTAGATTATTTTGCTTGTCTTCTATGCTTCTCTCTTTCAGCTTGATCTGCTTCTCTGTTCGAGATACCAGTCGACTCGTTTCATTCTGCCCCTGTCTAGCATTGTCGAGATTAGCTTCATAGGCTTCCACTTTGCGCCTCAATTCCTTCAAATCTTCCTGGTGATTTTGAATCGCGGCACTTGATTCGTCCATTGCTCTTTGATAGTGGAATAGCTTCCAGAGGCAATGTGCAACGATAGCGGCGTCCCTTTCTTCTGTCTTTTTTTGGAAGCTGTCAGCTTCCTTCTTTTGTTCCCGGTACTGCTTGATCTCGGAGTTTATCCCACGGCGACGATGCAGCTGGAAATTTTGATTCTCGACGGCTTCCTCGGCTTCAATTTGAAGTTTTTCGTATTCTGCCTTGTACTCAAGACTGCCAGATATCTGTTCAATGAGACGAGTAAGATCTTGTGGGGACTGCGACGCAATAGCTTCGACGTCGCCCTGGAAGACCAGGAAGTTGCGTGCTTTCATGAGTATGTTCTCGGACTCGAGCGCTTCGTTATATTGCTGTGCGGTAACAACCTTGTCGTTTATACGATATTCACTCGCGCCTGATGAGGTAATTGACCGCCTCCATCGTTGTTCATCACCGACATCATCCTCGTAAACTGCCATCACCCATGCGGTTTTGGGGTCGCTTCTGGAAGCCTTTTCATCTGAGCCGGCCGAATCCTGGCCCTCCTTGTGGGATTCTGCCGATCCATTATCGTTTATTTTGGAAGTCTTCAATACTCGCCCGCGATAAACAAGATCTTTGAGGTGTGCAGATCGTAGATGTGATGATTTGATACCGAGAACGAACGATATGGCATCCATGCTAAGAGAGTCAAGCATTATTAGGAGATGTCTTGAGACGACTCAGAACCACTGGTGTTGCTTTCAACATACGAATTGGATTTGCCGGATCCATTAGGCCCGATGATTGACGTAAAGTATGAGTCCCCGAAGAGAAGGGTATGATGGCCTTTGTAGGATTTGAAATCTGAAGAGATTGTCAGAAGTAGTCGACCAGAGGTTTCTGTATGTACCTACTGAAAAGTTCTAAGCGAATTAATTTGCCCATATTCGCGTTGACATGCGCTGAGCACGTCTAGATCGAGGCGCGTATTGGGAAATTGCTGGGCTCTGCCGCGAGGAAGGGAGCGTTTGAGATCGGTAACGCAAAGAAAGACAAATATGAAGAGGACTGCCCGCAGCCAACGTGATTCTCGACATCAATGTTATACACCAGATGCGAGAATGAATGGCGCGGTCTGCTTGCGATTCGACGTGCTGAAATGAAAGGCTGGGACAGTTGGCGATTCGCGTGAGCTTGAATAGGCGTAGCGCGTCGCGGCTCGGCGATGCGACAACACGTTCAGAAGGCTCTGGAGACACCCGGTAAGGCAGAGGTCAGGTACACCTACCTAAGTCGCAACCCCGCTTCATCCAGTCAAAAACCAGTTTTTCATGGTTTGATTATATGGATTAACCATTCTTTTTCTTCTTCTTCTTCTTCTTCTTCTTCTTCTTCTTCTTCTTCAATATGAAGCTTATATTCTACCTAATCGTAGCCTATTTGATGCCTTTTTTTTTTCATATCTTTTTCCCATACCAAGATATATTACGTTTAATACAAGTATACAACATGTTTCACGTATTGGAATGACTCTTACAGGGCCTGACGACCGTTGTAGCCTTAGCCCAGTCTACAGCAGAACTTTTGGCTGGACGGATCGGAAGTTGCGATCGCTGAGTGCGTCACGTAATATAAAATGTACTTGAAACTTGCAGGAACGTTTTATAGCACTGGGAGCTATGTTATATTCCATCTATGTAATTTATCTGGAAGTGTGTTGCACGTACTCGTAGCAGCACTGCAAGTATTTCCACGACCTCGCTATCGACTTGGAGAGCGAGTCTTACTAAGCCAGCTACCAGGCGTCTTGCTCAATGATTTTCACTACAGCAGCCTGGGTCATTGATATCGAATTCGAGCGAGGCAACCTCCCGATAACAAGAGGTTTGGTCAACTACCTACCTCTGTACGTCGTTTCTCCCACGGGTTGCTCTACTTTCAAAAAAACACATTTTAAAATATCAGATAATATTTAAACCCTAAACTTTTGGGACCTACCATTGGCCCTTTCCTTAATCCTAATATTCCAGAAATAACCCGAACCGATTTTTCGCCAGTTAGTCGCTGTTTCTTTCGATTTTATTCTATTTACACAATTTTTACAAAGAATCTCTGGTGGCATCTCCATGGCGCGCGTTCCTTGACGCACAGAATGCCTGTGGCGTTGGGAGCGAAAAATGGGGCCACTCTTGGATGAGCTAGTCGAACAAGCCTCAAGTTATCCAACCCCCTCAATTTGAGATGTAGTTCGTGTTATCATCTGCTGCGTGTTGTCGTGTTGTGCAGCAAAGGTCCCCTTGTCCGTGTCCGCAACCACGTGGTCTTGGTCTTGTTACGGATTCATCTCAAGACCCCTTCGAAGCCTGCTGTTCTCGTCAAGTATTGTTTTGACAAACCTTGTTTTCAGTGATCTGGATCCCTGTCAATCTGCTCAGGTTATTCTCAGCAGTGTCGACTGCACAAAATTTGTCGAGTACCTGACGATTTTTTGATCAGAAAGCTCTCTTGTTAGGTCAGTTCAACCCTTCGGCCGATTCCAATGCCCGATGGTATGATTAACCCCGAAACTAGAGTTCCATTGGAAATGGCGGACGAGTCAGAGCAGGGGCTGCCATGGTTATCCGAATCTAATAATGCGCCCGTAAACAACGATGACGCAGTACCGTCTGATTCGGCTATGCTGGAGTCTCCGGGCCTAGAGGCAACCACACCTAGAAGCTCTCGACTATCGCGAAACCCATCCTTCTCCGGGAGTAGTTCTTACCAAGATGATTTTGATCCCTTTCCACCTCTCGATCGGTTGACTGTCCTCGACCTTCTGGATAACTTCGCCCTTCCTCAGCAGCTGGAAAAGCTCCAAAAGGGAATCTCCGCTCAGACGAACAAAGTACGGCGGTCGAAGGAGGCCTTGAAATCCAAGACTCAGCTCGCTCGCGACCGTATGGTCGAAGAATGGAGGAGGAGAGTACCTTCGGCGGATGAGCAACTTGATCGATACAGGAAGCAAATGCGACAACGTGTCGATAAGCTGGGCAGACAGTGGAACGACACGAAAGCGATCAGTATGAGAGAAAAGGTGGCCTTTATATGTGGTGTTATGAACATCTTTATCAGCGGGTTCCTGATCGGGGGATACCCGCAATACTTTCACATCTGGTATACGGTGCAGCTCATCTACTTCATGCCCATTCGTTTCTTCAGCTACCACCAGCGCGGCTATCATTACTTCCTAGCCGATCTCTGTTATTTTGTCAACATGCTGCTGTTACTCAGCATCTGGATTTTCCCCAACTCTAAGCGGCTCCTGACTTCGACCTACTGCCTGGCTTTTGGAAACAACGCTGTGGCCATCGTCATGTGGCGCAATTCCCTCGTATTCCACAGTCTTGACAAGGTCACGTCGCTCTTTATTCATATCATGCCATGCGCAACACTTCACTGCATAGTTCATCTTCTCTCTTCCGAAGACCAGAAGGCGAGATTTCCGGCTATCTGGGCGATAAAACACGCAGCTCCAGGCTCACCGACGGCATATGCAAACGTTTTCTCAATGCTTGCCTGGAGCAGCATACCGTACGCCGTTTGGCAGTTGAGTTACTATTTCTTCATCACTGTCAGGCGCCGAGAGAAAATTGCTGCTGGGCGGCCCACTTCGTTCACATGGCTACGTCGTTCCTACTCCAAAACGTGGATTGGAAAAATCGTTCTATCTCTACCCGAAGGTCTACAAGAGTCAGCTTTCATGCTGATTCAATACAGCTATGCCGTCTTAACAATGCTTCCCTGCCCACTATGGTTCAATAGTCGATTCGCATCTTCATCGTTTCTATCCATCGTCTTCGCATGGAGTATCTACAACGGATCGACCTATTATATCGACGTGTTCGGAAAGCGTTTTCAGAAGGAGCTGGAGGCAATGAAAGCTGAGGTGCTCAAATGGCAGACAATGCCCGAGCCTATGGTACAATCGCCATTGCTGACGCCACACACTGACGGCATTGTGGGACCTTCGGCCGGGCATCAAGTGCAATCGGCCGATGCACGTGCCAGTCAAGACGCAACTCAAACAGATTCCCATCAAGGTCCGTCTTCTTCAAACCACTTATCGAGACCGGGTGCTGCAAAAGCTCGACGTACTAGCTTAGACAGAATAACACTTCTTGACGAGACCATTGAGATGAGAGCAACAGGAGCAGATGATGGCGCCAAAGATGCTGTGCGGGAGAGACGGCTTGGATTATAGGAAGTCGCTTTAAGAGGATTTCTTTGAGACATGTCAGAGTTTTAACTATGGTCTTTTCACTTCACATTGAAAGAGTCGGGATGGCGGTCGTCTGTTAAGAAACAAAATCACACGAGTTACGAGGCCAAGAGAAGACGAATTACTGGACTGCATTTTGTGTCGCCTATATAGTCCATCCTTGCTAAATGATGTCCTTAATACGGATCAAAATCCAACTTCCATGCTTTCTTACGTATTGACTATTATGTATTCGAGTCATGAGTGGGTGATGCGTCGCTATATGTCTTGCAGTAGACGGGGGGCCAGGCGCGGTCAAATCGTATCGCACCTCTCCACCACTGCGCCCACGATCTAAGTATCATGAGTCTTGACGAACACAACCGTGTTTCAGGCTCAAGACCATGTCACTGAAGCGAGGGACAGGATGGTCTTGCACAAAAACTACTCATGCTTTACTGTAATTTGTATGATAACACGCTATGTTGTGCATAAGCAACATGTGCTTCCGCTGTTGCACGCATTTCCTTATCCCGACATTATAGCCTTTGTGGCAAACACGCTTTCTTCTGAAGGTCCAGGATAAATCTGTATTTGACAAGCTGACAAAGAATGCGCATACCCCATGAGGGAGCTATAAATTGAGTCCCTTTCAGCTTGGAACCACCGGGCAGCTTCTCTGCCAACATACGGACCAAAAAAAAAAGAAGAAGGAGCAGAAAAGGCAGAAAAAAGCAGAAAAAGAAGAAAAAGAAGTAGACACTCCCAACGCCCCATAGTCATTTGAATCCAGTTTGTCAACACTGGTCAATTCGTGGCTGAAACAGGCAGAACAAAGAAAATTGCTGCAAATGCTGGATAGGCAAACTTCAAAGTACCCGAATGAGATCGTAAAACGATTGATTTGGTGTCCAAGTCGTGGCAAGACTTCTTGAAAAGTATCAACGAATGATGCCCCAGTCCGCAAGACGCCCGCCGCCCGCCTCTCCTTCTTCACGAGTTCCAGGACGGCGTCCAAAGACGGACCAAAACCTTAATGTCTCATCACCTGCCCCGGTGACAACCACACGACCGTCTGGGCTCATGGCCAAATACAGGACACGGTATGTGTGTCCAGTCAAGCTCGCAACCTGCGTCATCGATGGATATTTCCACACCACAATTTGGTTTTGGCTATACCCATGAGTCGAAACAATCTCATTGGAGTTTTTAGACCATGCAATATTGCAAACTTGGCTCCCTGTGTCGATTTCGTTGATGACGCTGCCTTTCACCGTATCGTGGAAGATAATCCTGCGGTCTGCTGTACCGCCGCCCGATGCAAGAAGTCCGCGTTGATGAGGAGACCATGATATAGCTTTCACAGCCGCTGTGTGATCGGAGAACTTCCATAGAGGCGACTCTGATAGTTTGTCCCATACCATCAACTTGTTGTCATTGCCCCCACTGGCAAGCTGACCATCTTCACAGTTCCATTTCAGTCCACAAACCTCTTGCTTGTGACCCACCAGCTTCTTCGACCACTGATCAGGAGCTCGGACGTCTCTATGATATATCAATCTGTCACGAGACCCCGAGGTCAGGATGTGGGAATTCCAAGCTAGCGAGCCAACTCGAGCGGTGTGTCCGGTCATGGTTCTCAGCCTCCGCGTCTTCTCAGCATCCCAGATCTGCACGAGGCCCTTGCCTGTACCAATTGCAAGGTGGGTACCTTTTTGGATCCAGGAGACACTCGTCACAGTATCGTCTTCCAACGTGCATAGCTTGTTGACCTTGCTCGTTTGAGCATTCCACATATATACACTGGAGCCAAGTCCCACTCCAAGAACGTTGGCGCTGCCCCAATCTACAAGGTTCAGGTAAAAGTCATCCGCCAGTTCGGGAGCGTCGAGAACTTTATACGGCACTTTGTTAACGGCCCTGAGTTGCCGACGAGAGCTAAGAAGCATCTGCTGGCTGCCGAAGCGTACTGGAGACAAGCTATATATTTCAGCTCTGGTATCTAAATTAGGTCCATGGCGGTTTTGAGGTGTTTTTGAGGGAGTCAAGTGTCCTGCCACGTGACTGTGATGCCGGGGCGACATGTACGAGAAAAGATTTTTATGCGGTGTAGACGGCGTTAGCGATGAGGGGAGAGATGATGCGTTGTGGTTACTGTTGAGGTTGTGGTTGTTGATGTTGTTTGGGGGGGTGTGCGCCCGCGTTCCATCATGAGTATGCGTCCCTGGTAAGGTCAAAGTCGTCCTATCGGGAGATAGGGCTGAGGAGGTTGCTTGCGGTACAGAATCTTCGAAAAGCTCCGCTCGAAGCAGGGTTGAAAATGTTCTATTCGCCTCTTCGGCTACGGTCAAAACATATTAGAATATGTAGCAAAATCCAATCAGGTCAAAGCGGTACTCGGATTCTTACTTTTTTGGAAATGAAGTTCGCCGTGTGGTGTTCGCTTTTTTTGTCTCGAGGGGGTGGCTGGTGAACCATCTTCATGCAATAAACTAAAGCTAGCTTGGAGATCTTGGCCAGATCTGGTGGGAATGAAGCTGGACGCTGTTAGCTACATCGTAAACGTGATGCGACAAAATGGTCAAGAGCGGGCACACTTACCGATCGCCATTAATCCTCTGCCGCTTCCTGTGCGGACTTGCGCTTGGCGTGCTTTCACGATGTGGTCGCTGCAGCTCTCGTAGTAAAGCACTTTCCACAGCATTTGGGTCCAGCCCTGTAACCTGCGGTTCATCTTGAGCCGGCATCCTATTATGTGTCCTCCTAACATGGCCGGATCCGTGCCCGTATTTTGATTCTAGTCGACTTCGATTGAGAGGTGGTGGAGGAGTCAAAATCCGACCGGGCTCTGATTTTGAGACCGATTCGTCGTCGGCGATAGACTGAGAAGATGGCATATTTGTAGACTTTGATGACGACATCTCTTCAGGATGAGGTCCCATCGTCTTTGAGATCAGCCCGGGCTAAGATATCGAGTCAACGGCGGCGGAGCGTGTTGAACGGCGAGCGACCGATTGCTGCCACAATGGCCGTCAAGGCGCTGCATAAAAAAAAAACTGAAGCGCGCAGTCTCCGTGTGCAATTCTGACGCCCTCAGCTCAGCTGACGTTCCTGCACGTTCGCTACCGGTGTATATGGAGGCAACGAGAAAGGGCTGAGCCTGGACTACAAGGCGATGGCGGCCTAAGAGGTCTCGGCCGAAGCAAGCGGGCGCTTTGGAATCTGGTTGGAAATTGAGCTCTGTTCGATCCCAGTTGGTTCCGTGGGTAATATAAAATATGTGCCAGTCGCGACTACCCGGGGAGCGGAGGTTCGGATTGAATGAACGGTCGGGCGATGAAAAGAGACAATAGATTATACCCAAGCCAGCTGGAGGAGGTTGATAAACTGGGAACATGGGAGGGCGGGTGGTCCTAGAGACGCCTTGGCGCTAACGACGGATTGTGTCAATACTCCTACTCCTGCAAGTGGGTACCTGGGCTTGATTTGGTTCGTGAACGGCCGGAGAAGGGACTCCACTCGAGGCCACATGCAGGGCGCACGCCTTTCTGGCCTCGAGCAGGTACGTGGAAAGTACGTGTTGTCGTTGATAAACACAACATGTTACGTGCGATGTGTGCCAATGAAATGTCATGTCTCTGGGTGCTTTGTTTGTGTTTTGCCCAGCTCAACGCGGCTAGCAGCGATCCGTCGCGCACTCTAGACTAGGCCCAACAGGTAGCCTGCGAGCTCGTCGGTCGCCTTCAATGTTTTGTTATGATTCGCTCGTTCGGTCGAGCTGGCGTCGCGAGAGTCTGTAGATCAACTGAGGTTTTTCGAGTGAGCTGACCTGAGGTGAGGTGGGGCACTGACCTCAGCTGAGGTTGTGGTGGAGCCCACACTATAATTTGATTGGCTGAGATCAGTAACCGTAGCGCGCAGTGTTGCAAGGCACTATGCGTAATAAAATTGATTTTTTTTCGCAATATTTTATATAAAGTGTAATAAGAATTATTTTAAAATTTAACTAAAGGTAAATAAAATCTTAAGAGAATATAATATAGAATTAAATTAAGTGTATTTACTATATAAGTAGTAAATAATATATAGTAATATATATAGTTAGATATAATTAGCTAGGAATAAATATATAGTATATACTATAAAACCCTACTTATATTTTACTTTCTATATTTTATAATATTCTAACTTCTTTAACCTTTTATTTTTATTTTTTTAAATAAAAAATAAAAATACCTTACTATTACTACTAAACTATATATAAAATATATATTTATAAAGTCTTAGCTAATAGTATATAGAAGGTATATAAATAGTACCTTAATTT
>AFRA01000661.1:0-20177 GCA_000223055.1 Claviceps fusiformis PRL 1980
TACTTTTTTAAATATAATAATAAATAAGTTAATAAAAAAGGCTAATATAACTAAAGATAAGTAAATAAATCTTAATATATAAGTATTAGTTATTTAACTTAATATTAGATTTTAAATAACTAAATATTAGTATAATTAATACTAATTTTTAATAAGTAAATAGTAGTAAGATTAATAGTAAAAGTAAGTAGAAAATATATAAATATTTTATTAATAATTAATTAAATTTATATTAATAGCTAAAAGAATAGTATAAGTAAGAAGCTAGTAGTAATAGTAAGTATAGTATTTTTCTTGATAGTATATAAAATAATAGTAAAGTAAGTATATAAAGCTTTAAATAGTTTATTTAAAATAATCTTTTTTTTTTTACTATTAAAGGTATTATAAATAAAAATATAAAGTGCCTTTATAACTTTATTATAATAAATAGCTACTATTATTTTATAAGTAAGGTAGTAAAGGCTAAGGCTTTAAGTAAGTATAGTAGTATTTCTTATATAAGTTAATTTTTTTTTAATACTCTTTATAAAAATATATAAAGCTTAGTATATATAAGAATAAGCTATTATTTACTATATAAATAATATAAAATAAGTATTAAATATTTAGCTTAAAGAGATTTATAAGGGTATATAACTTATCCTTAAAGTTACCCTTTACCTTATAATAGCTTAAAATATAATAGCTATTAAAAAGTAAAGAAGAAAAAGAAGGGGTATTAGTAGCTATAAATATATTTTTATAGTATTTAGTTTTTTTAATATAAATAAGGTAATAGAGATAAAAAACCTTACTATTTAAATTTAATAAGTAATAATAATAAATCTTTTATTAGTATTAAGGGATAAATATAGGTAAAATATAAATAATAATAAAGAATAAATAAGTATTAATAAATATTTAGGTAGAAGGCTTAAAGTATATAGGGTTTTAATACAGGAAATAATAATAAAATTATGTTTATAAGAATAAAGGAGCTAAATAGGCAATTTATAGCTAGTGTTCTAAACGTAATTAGCTAACTAATTTAAGATTTTTATTTTTAGGTTTATTTTACTAATACTAAATACTAGACTGTAATTAGCTAGGATAAATAATAACCCCTAGTAGAGTGTATTATTAACACTATTATATTATTATTATATTTTAAATGTTTATTAACTACCGAATAGCTAAAGGGTAGTAGAGTAGGGGGCTATATAATAAATTTAAGCTAAAGGCTTAGATCCTTAGCAGAGTAGAAAAGGGGTATATAAGGCAACCTACTATACCTATAGGGCAAACCCTATAAGCATACATTATATATAGAATAGATACATAGTGGAGGGAGAAAGTAGTCTTTCTTTCCTCCTTATAAATAATAATAACTTCATTAACACTAGATCGCAGAAGCTATCTAGGCTAGTCCATAACATTAGGTACCTATTTTTCTATAGCTTTAAGTCTTTCCTTATAAGTATTTCCCTTTTTTTCTCTCTTTCCCTATTTATAGCTTTTTTATTAAAAACTACTATATCTAGCCTTTCTAATTAACTATATAGGTCTGCTACTTAATTTATTATATCTGTGATGGATTTGAGCTAGCGGCTTAGATCCTTAGTAGAGCAAGAGAGGGGCACGTAAGGAGACCTATCGCACCTATAGGGCAAGCCCTATAGACACACACTATATATAGAATGCATATATAGTAGAGGGGGATAGTAGTCTCCCTTTCCTTCTTTTAAATAATAATAACTTTATTAATACTAAATTATAGTAGCTATTTAGGCTAGTTTATAATAATTATTATTTATTATAATATTATTTATAATATCTATTTATATATATATAATATAATAGATCCTTAGTATTATAAATAAGTAGCCTAATTAAGTAATATATAGAATATACACTATTTTTATAAAACTATTGCTTTAATAGTAGCTTAGCTTAAAGAATTACGCTACTAAGTAGCCTTAATAAATTAAGTATTCTATATAGGTACTTTAATATATTTAAACTAGGTATAATTTAAATATAAACTACTTTTAATAAAAAACCCTTATAATAGAAATAAAGCTTTATTTTAAGCTTAGTAAAGCCTTATAATATATAAGCTAGAGGCTAACTTAGACTTTATTAGTACTAATTATAATAAGTAGTTTTTAATTTACTAAAACTTATTACCTAAGGTATAGGTATAAGTTACTCTATTCTTTAAGCTTAGTAGTAATTATTAGTGTATATTTAATTATTTCCTTAACTACCTTAATATTATATTTATAAACCCTTATTAGAAAAAGTATATAGTTATAGAGCTAAATTTATTAAAGTAATGCCTAAATAAGTAATTTATAGATTTCTTTATTTATTTTAAATAAAAGCTTTATTTAGCTAAGGGTAGTATATAAGCTAATATAGTAAAGCTTACCTAGCTTTAAATAAAACTTAATAAGTAAATAAAAGACTATTATGTAGGTTATAATATTCCTTATTTTAATTATTTTATAGTGGTTATATAATACTATAATATTACCTTAAATATTAATTTATACTAAATTAAAGAATATATTAAGGCTTATTACTAGCCTTAAATTAAATATAACTATAAAGGTAATATAGCTATAATAGGTATTAACTCTATAGAATTTATAAGCCTTAAATAGGGCTATAAGTTCTCTAAAAAGGCTAAGGTTAGTATAAAACCTATACCCTTTAAAAGTATAGTATAAGCTATATAGGTTTTAAAAGATATTATTAAACGCTAAAAGGCTACTTAGTAATATTTATAGTATAGTAGTAATAGTTATTATATTAAAGGCTATACTTAGCTCCTAGTTTATTGCCCTTTAGGAGAACCTAAAATTAGGGTTTTAAATACCTTTAATAAGGAAGCCTTTAGTTATAATAATAGGTTTAATTTAAAACAAATAGTTCTATTATATAAGTTTTAATAGTAAAATATATATTAATAGTAATAGCTTATACTATACCTATATTAGTAATAGTTTAAATATTTATAAATAAATTCAATATTATATAAAAAAAGTATTATTTTTTCTTTCCTTTCTTTATAATAATTTTAAGTTTATTAATACTTAAGTAAATAATAGTTATAATCGCTATATTATTATAAATAAAAGTATAGTTTAAAAACTAAGCCTTTAATAAATCTCTTTAACTTAACTATATACCCTTATTACTATTATAATAATAATAAGGCATAGCTATACTAATACCTTTTAGTAGCTATAAATTACTTATCTTATTTAATTTAAGGCTAACCTAAATAAGTAAATATTCCTTATAGTTGTGATGGATTTGAGCTGGAGGCTCGGATCCTTAGCGGAATAGGAGAGAAGCATATAAGGAGCATATAAGGAGCATAAGAGGTAACCTACCTTACCTAAAGGGTAAACCCTATAAGTATATATTATATATAAACTAAATAATATAGTAAAGGGGGATAGTAGCCTTTTCTTTCCTTTTATAAATAATAATAACTTTATTAATACTAAATTATAGTTACTATTTAGGCTAGTTTATAATAATTATTATTTATTATAATATTACTTATAATATTTATTTTTATAAAAATAGTATAATAAATCCTTAGTATTATAAATAAGTAGCTTAATTAAGTAATATATAGAACTTATATTATTTTTATAAAACTATTACTTTAATAGTAGCTTAGCTTAAAAAACTATACTATTATATAGCTAAAATAAATTAAGTATTTTATATAAATACCTTAATATAGGCTAACTAGGTATAACTTAAGTATAAGCTACTGTTAATAAAGAATCCTTATAATAAAAATAAGGCTTTATTTTAGGCTTAGTAAAGCCTTATAATATATAAACTAAAGGCTAATTTAAACTTTAACTACTAAAGACTCTAAATATTTTATTTTATATTAAAGAAAGCTATATTTCTTTATAAAAAGAGGACTATATTAGTACTAGCCCTTATTAGGAAACTATTTTAAAAATAAGAATTTATTCCTATCTAAATTTTAATATATTAAATCCCCCTTTAGGAACCCTATTAAATTCTATAGGAATTAACTAAAATAAAGTAATTTCCTACTTGCTTAGTAGTTAGGAAGAATATATACCTTCTTTATAGGTAATAGGATCCTAGGGATAATAATATAAGCCTAATATATATAATAAATTCTAGTAGTTTCTTACTAATATATATAATTAGTAAGAGTTTATTCTTAGTAAGATCCATTATAGTAGTATAAAGGAAATTAATAAAGTAGTAATTTATATAATAGCTACGCTAAAGGCTTCTAGACTAGCTAAATCCTACTAATAAACTATAAAGTAAGCCTAATACCCTTTATTAACTTTAAAATAGGTTCTAACCTTAGATATATAATACCTTATAGTATCTTTTAGGATAATAGGTATATAAATATAACTAGCTTATATAGTAACTCTTAACGCCCTTTACACTAAGACTTCTTAGCTTTAGGGGCACTTAGTTAATAGAGAGTTTTATAAAACTTTATATAACCCCTTACTTTATAATAAGCTACTCTTTAAGAACGCTATATATGCTTAGGGACTATTATTTATGTCTATAGAATAGTAACCTAAAGATAAGAACCTTTATAATAATCTAGCTATCTAAGCCCTAAAGATAATAAATTATTTAGTAACACCTTCCTAGAAACTTAGTAATATTAAATACCTTAACCCTAAAATAAATCTAAATAATATTAATAGTAAAGCTATTAAATATAAAGGTAAATCTACTATCTTTATAAATATAAACCTTTAAATTTAAGCAGTTAGGGATTACTATAGCTATACTAGCCCTAACTACTAAGAATAAATTATATATTAAGTTTAGTATCTTTTTTATAAAGCTACCTATATATAATACTACTAGTATCTTAATAATATAGAAAGAGCTATAATATTTTATAACCTTAACTTAATATTTACTATAGTTAAAAAAGAATTTAGTATTAAAATTTAAAACACTATTACCTAGCTTAACTAAGCTAGATTTACTAAGAATAATATATTATTTAAAATATCTCTATAGAAATTTATAGTAAAAGTTTTTTTTTATACTAAAGCTAATAGGGAATTTACTAATCTTTAGCCTTTTATCTATCTTTACTATAAGCTTTATATAAAGCTTTAGTAAATCTACCCCTAACTAATAGAATTTAACTACTAAAATATATATATTAATTTAATAAAGGGTAAGAGATATAACCTTAAAGACTTTATTCTAGGTAATAAAACCTACTATAGAATAAAGAGAAGTAAGGTTTAAGCCTCTGCTTACCTCCTTATAGAGGATCTAGATTTAATAGATAATAATACCCCCTACCTTACTATAAAGGCTTATTAAAATAAGCTACCTTACTATAATAGTTATTATAGTAATAGTTATAGCCTACCTTAATACTAATAAGGCAGTTACTACTAATACTTATAAAGCTATAAATAATATTATAATTTTAATAATAAGTATAATAGTAGGAACTACTAACCTTAAGGCTATTTATACCCTTTTTAACCTAATTATAATTACTTTTATAAGGGTTATAAAGGGGCCCTATAATAGTCTCTTAAGGAACCTAAGGGGAATATATTAATAGCTATTTTTAATACTAAAGAGGTAGATCCCTTTAGGTAATAAGAGAAAACTAAGCCTAAATACTATAACTCCTTTAAGTACCCTTAATATAATTATAGAGGTTATAAACTATAATTCTACAAGAAATAAGCACTTAAAGAAGGTAATAGTATAAACTATATAATTATAGTAAATAACTTTAATATAAAAGCTAAGGAGTCCTACCTTATATCCTTAGAATACTATATAGTTAAGGAAGGTATTATTAAGAGTAATTTAAATAAGGATAAATTTAATCTTATAGATACTTTCTATATTAAAGAGGCTACTCTTTCCCTTAATATATATTATAAAAAAATTATAGTATTTAAAGAATTAACTAATAGCTAGGTTATTAAGGCAGTAATAAAGCTATATTAATTAGAAATTACTAAGAAAAGAAAGGTAACTACTTATTTTAAGGTAAACCTTTACTTTAATAACTAAAGGTAAAACTATAAAATCTACCTTAATATAAGGACTTTATTAATATTAATTAATAAAGAGTAGCTTTAATAGAATAGTTATAATATTTAATAAGGAATTTAAAAGCCTAAACCTATAAATAATATAAATTCCTTTTTTTATATTATAAAAACCATTACCTTTAACTTTTATATTAGGGATAAAGGTAAAGGAAAATTAATATTTAGTTACTTTACTATAACTATTAATATAATAAAGAAGCTTATATTAAAATTATTAATTAATATAGATTTTATATATAATTATAGTATTAAAATTAACTTTATTAACCCTAGGGTTATTTTCTAATCTATATATAATATAACTATACCTAGCTATATTTTCTACCCTACTAATATAGTCCTAACTAGGAGGGTTATTATAATATACTATATTACTATACTGCTATATAGCTTAGAATTTATATTAATATTTTAGAAAAACTATATAATATATAAAGCTATAGGTATTTATTACTTTATTTTAAAGAACTACTAGATTTTTAATAGTATTATAAATTATAGGTAGGTAAAATACTTATTAATTTATAACTTTATAAACCTTTTAATTTATATTAAGCCTAATTAAAGACTAATAAACCTTTAAAGTCTAAACTCTATAAACTCTTACTTTACTATAGATAATATTTAAGACTTTTTTACCTTTTATAATTATAATATTAATATCCTACTAAGCTATAAAAAGCTAGTAATACTAAAGAATATCTTTCCCCTTAAAATAAAAGAAAATATTAAAGATATAGCTAATAAATTTAACCTTAAGGTAGTTAATAGTAATATCTCTTTATATAGTATTATATACTTAAATAATATTTTATTTATTATAAATAAATTTAATATTAAAATTATAAATCTTAACCTAATAGCTATAGAAAAACTTATTAAACTTTCTAATAAATATAATATTTATTATAATTAAAGGGTAGTACTAATACCTAAGAAGGAGTAAATATATATTAATTTTATTAATAGTTAGTAAAATTAGCTAAAACCTTTATAAGTATATTACTTAAATAGAAAGGATTTTAAAAAGTTTTATAAAATCTTTAATAAAAAATATAAAGCTAGTAAGGTATTTTACTTTAAAATAGAAGAAAAAACACTATACCTATACCTAGGTTTTCTTATATAGTATAATACTAAAAACAGATATAAAAAAAGAGTAGTAATTAATATAAAACCTATAAATAGTATTATTATTTAAAATATATACCCTTTATTTAACTAAAGGGATATTATAAAGAATATATATAAAAAGTATTAAATATCCCTTTTAAATACCTTTAGTTTTTTTAACTAGCTCTTAGTATAGTATAAGTACTATAATAGAATAGTAATCATCTTTAAGAGAGGAATTAAGGTATTCTATATTATAATATAAAAATATAAAAATTCCCTAATATATACTTAGTGCTTTATAAATAAGTAATTCTATAAGCACTAAGCCTTTATATAAGTATATATTAATTATATTATAATTTTCTTTAATACCCTTAAAAAGTACTTAGTTTACCTTAAAATTATATTTAAAATCCTTAAAAAGTACTACCTATATATAATAGCTAAGAAGTTATTTATTAGCTATTTATTAATTTAGCTTTTAGGTTTTATTATTAATATAAAGAGTATTACTAATACTAGTAACTATATTAAGGTATTTAAAAACCTTTAAATACCTATTATACTCTTAAGTCTTAAAACCTTTATTAAAATAGCTAGTTTTCTTTATATAAAGGTTCTTTAGTTTAATTTATATATTAAACCCCTATAAAATAAAAAAACTAAAATATTTTAGAATTTTTATAAGAAAAATAAACTTTTTATTAGGTTATTTAAGTAGGTATAGAAATATATAGCTTAATAGGTAAGTTTTATACCCTTAGAGTAGGAAATTATATTTTTTAAAGTAATTTAGAAACTCTTATATACTAAGGTTCTACTTTAGTACTATAACTCTAAAAGGCCTCTTTTCTTTAAAATTAATATATATAAAAAGGGTTTTAACCTATATACTTTTTAATTAATAGTTAATTAAAATACCACTAGTATCTTTAGAAAGAATATTAATAATAATAAACTATACCCTATTTTATTTCTCTCTTAGCTAATCTTAGCTATTAAGAAGAAATATAGCTTAATAAAGGTAAAGGTAGTTATAATTATATAGGAAATAAGGAAACTAAGGAAAATAGCTTAATTTAATATATTAACTATAAATATTATTACTAATTACTTATTAATAAAAGGAATTATTAATTATACCTCTTTTATAATAATAAATCTTAATAAAGCTAACTTTAAGCTTACTAAAGTTATAAATTATTTTTTATAATTTAAAATCTATATTACCTATATCTCTAGCACTTTAAATATAATACTTAATGCCCTTTTTTATTTATTAATTAATATTAGCTATAAGGAAGTAGCTAATTATAATAGCTTTAATAAACTTAATACTTATATATACTTTAAGGAGAAATCTATAGCCTTTATTATTATAAATAAGGATTTAAAGAATTCTATTATAGCAGGGTACTAATATAATATAAAGTATAGCTAAATTATTAAGGGTATTACTATATATAGGGAAAGGTAATGCTAAGCTAATTAAAACTAACTATAAATTCTTTTATATAGCTAGAACCTTTAAAATAATAAATTCCTTTATTATTAGAATTTAGAAGGATTATACTAACTCTATATTCCTTAAAACTATATAAAAGCCCTCCTTTAGCTAACTTATAATAATACTTACTATTTTAAAGTAAGGAGGATAGCTAAAGAGCTTTCTATAGTTTACTTTCTATATATAAGTAGCTAAATATATACCTATATAGTATATTATAATATTTATAGAGAAAATATAGTTTTTTAATTATAAGCCCTAAAGGAAATAAAACCCCTTTAAATAAGGCTTATACCTTTTTATAGTATTTTATTAAATTTTATTATAAATATACTAAAAGTTAGCTTAAAAAATATAATATAAATAGTAGAAGGATTTATTACTTATAACTTACTTTACTTAATTAACTACTTTTTTAATAAGAAAATAATTCTTATTTTTAGTTATAAAAAGTATTTAATAAAAATTTAAGCTAAACGTTTACTAAAGAGACTTTACCTTACTAACTAAGGATTATTATAAAAAATTATTAGTAATAAGAACTTTAAGTTTATCTTTAACCTTTAAACTATACTTTTTTATAAGCTAAGAGTAAAATTTCTTATAATAATAATATATTACTTATAAACTAATAATATAGCTAAGTATAAAAATTAAACTATAATTATTATAATATAATATTACACTATAACTAACCTAAATATCCCTTAGTCCTTAATACTTTTAGTGCTTTAACACTACCTTAATAATATAGCTATAGCTTTAATTAATTAATTACTTAATAAACTTATATTTAATTATAAGCTACTTATAGTAATAAACCTTTTCTTAAATCTAAATAAATCTATTATAAACCCTAAAGATACTAACCTATTAATGCTTTAAAAGTTATATTAAAGGGAAGCTAAGTATACTATTATAATAGTAGCTATACTTATAAAAATTAAATATAACTCTTAGTATAATTTAGTAGATATTAATATAGGGAATATAGTATACTTTAGGCTATACTTAGAATATAAGCTTTTAGGTAAGCCTAAGAAGAAATAGTCTCTTTAATATACTAAATTATATAAAGTTTTAAAGTAAATTTTTTCTTTTTTTTTTACCTTAACTTTTTACTAACTTTAAAGGTTTATTTAATAGTTTCTATAGCTTATATTTAAAAACTATAGTAAAGTAAAAACTCTTTTAAAAAAGTTAAGTTTATATTACTATTAATAAACTTAACTACATTAAAAAAAGTAAACTACTAAGAAATTAAAAGAATATAGAAATATTATATATAATTTTTTTAAAAGAAGAGTAAGAAGCCTTATATTAATTTCTTAATTTACTAAAAGGAATACTTTATTAAAAATAATTAATAAATTCCTAAGGAAGATATATATATTAATATTACTAAAATAGTTAATAAATACCTTACTATAAATACTATTAATTAGAATAAGGAATACTATAAAAAAGGTTTTATAATGCCTTTTAATTAATAAATATTTTAAGTTATATTAGCTTTTAATTTAATTTTATAAATATATATAGAGAATTCTCTATTAGTAGAAAATATTAATTATTTCCTAACTCTTAGTACACTATAAAAGCTTACTTTAAGCTTACTTTTATAAAAGCTTTATTAAGATATATAAAATCCTTTACTTTCTATATTTATTTATCTTCTTTCTTTACCTTTTTTTCTTTACTTTCTTATTTCTTTTTTTTCTTTAAAAATTTATATACTACTGCCTTTCTTCCTTATATTAGTTATTTAGGTTAATTTATAGCTTTTATTAGCTTATACAGATATACGCCTTAAACTTTAAACTTCCCTAAGCCTTTCTATAGTATATTAAATCTACTAGCTAAAGGTTATTAGTATTAGTTTTACTAATTACTATACTAAACCCTAGTAGAAGTTAAGCTAGGAAAAGTATTAATAAAATATATATAGTAAACGTCTATATTTTTCCCTATTTTTATATATTTAAGCCCTTATTAAGCCCTATTCTTACTAGTAGCTTTTTATAAGCCTTTTAAAGAAATAAGCCTTTAAACTTAAGAATAATATAAATTCTTACAATATTAACCTAACTAACCTACTAAGACTTATATTTAACCCCTATCTTTAAAAGACTAGTATTTTAACTAGCTAATTAGAAAATACTTACACTACCTAAAATAGTAAGTTCTATAATAAATATAGTAATAATATAAGTATACCCTTTATTACTCCCTAGACTATTATAGTTAACTATAATAAAGATAAGAATATTTTTAATGTAAATAATATAAATAACTAAAGAATAAATAACACTAAAAGTATTAAGGCTTAAGCCTTAATAGGCTAATTCTTAATAAATATAATTAGTAAACTATTAATTATTACTAGGAATATAGTAAAGTATATTACTAATACCTTAATATATTAATATCTTTATTAATTTAAAAGGGCTAATAGTAAAATATATAAACTCTATAATAGATTAAATAATATTAACTTTATAGCTATAGTTAATATAAAGAAAGACTATATAAAGTAGTAATATATTAATAAGTAAGAATTTAAAAAGAAGGATTAGGCTTTTAAGGATATACTCTATATTTATAGTATAGAATTTACTAAGGCTAAAGCTAGAATTAGCTAGAATAAATTTAGTATTAAAAAAGACAATCCCCTTTATAAGCTATACTTAAAAGTAGTAGCTTACTATATTAATATTTTTAAGGAACTTAATATTTAAAGTAATAAAGCTATAGTAACTACTATAAAGGGTAATAAAGCTTAAGCTAAAGGTAAATTAAAACTCCTAATTATTTATACTACTTATAACTCTCTTTAAATAGCTATTTTTATTTAAAAGAATAAAGGTAGCTATAAAAACTATTACTAAACCTTTTAACTTCTAGCTAAGGCTATTATTATTACTAAATATATAAGTAATACCTTTAGCTACTTAAATAAAACCCTTAGTGTTACAGTCCGTTCCCAGGGGCGGAACCCACCTTACAAAAGGAGGGTTCCGCCGCGCATAGCTAGAGAAGAACAACTTCAACTATACATACACTCGACTACCTACCTGTGACTTGAGTGTTCCTTCTTCTTATGACTTCATGACGTACCACACCTATTGTGTGAGTACCCCCATTTACGTGTGACATCCAGCACGTAACACTTAGTAGCCTTTTAGTAATAATTAATAAGTCCTATCTTATAGAGATCCTTAAGCTAAGTACTTATAAAGCTACTATTACTACTAAGTAGTTATTAAATATATAAAATAGAGTTCTTATATATATTATAGTATTAAAGATAGCTATAAAAGCCTTTAAGTCTATTATAATAAACTATAGTAAACTATTTAAAATATACTATAATAGTATTAAAAGCTTTATAAATATTTATAATATTATAAAAACTAAGACCCTAAGAATAGTTAATACTAAAATTAAGAAAGCTATTAAATCTATACCTATAGTAAAGGCTATAAAGAATATAGAATTCTACTTTATTATATTAAAGAAATATAAATCTACTATAGCTACCTTAATCTTTACTATTAAAACCTTTATTAAATTACTTTAAACTAAAGTAAAAGCTATTAAGGCTAAGGTATAAACTATTAAAACCTTAGTAGTACCCCTTATAAGCACCCTTAGGTTATTTATTATAATATATTCTAATAAGTATAATAGAGTTAATACTCTAACTCCTTAGTTAAGGTATTTTATATATAATAAGTATTAGCTAGCTAATATAAGTAACTTAATAACTATACTATAAACAAGGGATTTTAGTAATTTATTTAATAAAATATTTTAGTATTTCTATTATTTCTTATATTATTATTTTAATAGTATTCTACTATATAAATTCTAATAGTTATATAAATATAAATAATTTTAAATATTTTATATTACTTTTTACCTTAAAAAAGCTAAAGTTAGTAAAAAATATAATAATTTAGTAAAGTTATTTTAATTTTATAACTTTTATAGTTAGGAATATAGGATCCCTATAGGATCCTACCTATAATTAATTAATATTAAGGTAAATAAGATATATATATACTCTTAACTTTAAGCTATAAAAACTATATTTTTATTATATAGAAGATATTACTAATACTAATACCTACCTTAGGTTATAGAATACTATAATATTCTAATTCTTTATTTACTTAGCTAGGGCTATAGCCTAAATACTTAGGTATATTACTAAGTATAAAAATCTTACCTTACTATAACACCCTTATAACCCCTTTTTAATTAATAATATTATTACTTTCTTATTATAGGCTACTTTTACTTTTTTCTTTATTATTATTATTAGTATTTTTTTTATACTTAGCTATACTCTTTATTATTCCCTTAATAGCTACTTTTTTATATAAAACTATTATTTTCTCTATATAATTATATAGAGTTTCCTTAGTTTTAATATAATAACTATTATAATTAAGTATATAATACTAACTCTACCTTAAAAGATTTTTTTAACTAAAAGAGAGATTAATTAAAATTATAAAGAGATACTTAACCTTTTTACTAAACTAAGCAATATATATTTTAAGGCTTACTATAGTGCTAACACTATAGGTAATATATAATAAATAAGAAAACTTTCTATTTTTAAATTATACTATATTATAACTATTAGGAACCTTATTAAAAGGGGTTTCTATAAAATATTCTTACTTTATAAGATTTATAAATTATACTACCTTTTAATAAGTAGTAGCTTACTAAAGCTAAATATAGCTTTTACTTACTATATTATAAAACTAAGTATAAACACTTTAATTTAGCTTTTTTTAATTATTACTATTTATATTAATAAAACTTTTATTAAGTAAAACCTTTAAGCTTATATTAAAAGTAGTATTAAAAATATAATAAACCTTTATAATAGAATTATTCTTTTTAAAATCCCTTAAGCCTAATAGCTTATTAATTTCTTTATTTATTTTATTAAAGCTTATAATTATCCTAGTATTAGCTATATTTCTATTATTTATTATAAACTAATAGAAAACTAAGCTAATATCTTTATTAAGTATTATTTATATTTAGTTAATATACATTATAAGGTTCTTTATATTAGTATAGAGAGAATCTAAACACTTACTGCTTATATTTAAATGCTAGCTAATAAAATAAGCTATAATATATATATTAATAATAATTAAAAGAATTAATATAATATAAGTACTAATAAAACTAAGTAGGAACTTAACTTTAATATAATATATTTTTATAAAAAAGTAGGTTTTAGTTAATATTAAGAGAAAGCTAAGGCTATAGTTATAACCCTTAATATCTATACCCTTAATATTATAGCTAACTATTAAAAATAAAATTTTTTTAAAAGAATCTTAGTTAACTCTATAGTTTAATATACCCTAGCTAGTAATATTTACTTTATAATAATATATTAAAACTATACTATAAACCTTAATAACCTTATAGCTAATAAAGCTATTAATAAGAAGGAGGCTATTAATAATAATAATATATTTATAAGTAATAAAAATAAGTAGTAATAGTGTAGAATATAATAGTATACTAGGTGTAAACCCTAGGGGGTATAATAGTTTTATAAGGAGTATAGGATATTATACTAATTTTACTTACCTATATTTTCTTCCCTTATTAGTATAACTTTTATAGGTTAGGCTATAACTTAACTATATATAGATTATATAGCTTTATTTCTTTTCTTTCTAATTTCTTAGCTTTATAAATAAGCTACTATAAGCTTATTTTTTTCCTTTCCTTTCTTTTTTTTTTTTTTTATTTAAATAGCTTAAAATAAGCTATATTTTCTTTTATAAAAGGGGGGTCTTATTATAGTTTATTTCTAAAGGCAGAACTTACCTTATAAAAGGAGGGTTCTACTATATATAGCTAAAGAGAATAACTTTAACTATATATACACTTAATTACCTACCTATAACTTAAGTGTTCCTTCTTCTTATAACTTTATAACGTACCACACCTATTATGTGAGTACCCCCCATTTACGTGTGACATCTAGCACGTAACAACTATAGTATTACCTTAAATATTAACTTATATTAAATTAAGAAGTATACTAAGGCTTATTATTATATTTAAACTAAATATAATTAAAATAGTAATATAGCTATAATAAATATTAATTTTATTAGTTTTTTAGGTTTTAAGTAAGGTTATAAATTTTTTAGTAAAAGTAGGTTAGGTATAAAGCCTATAAATACTAAGGGTATAATTTAAGTAACTTAGGTTTTATAGAATATTATTAAGTACTATAAAGGTACTTACTAATATTTATATTATAATAATAATAGTTATTTTATTTAAAACTATATATAGCTTCTTACTTATTACTTAATAAAGGGTTTTAATATTAAAGCTTTAAATACTTTTAATAAAAAGGTATTAAATAATAATAATAACTTTAATTTAAAAAAAAATAGCTTTATTATATAAATTTTAGTAATAAAATATATATTAATAATATTAATTTATACTATATTTATAATAGTATTAGCTTAGATATTTATAAAGAGATAAAATATTATATAAAGAAAGTATTATTTTTCTTTTCTTTTTTATATAATAGTTTTAAGTTTATTAATACTTAAGTAAATAGTAGTTATAATAGCTATATTACTATAAATAAAAATATAGTTTAAAGGTTAAGCCTTTAACGCCTTACCTTAGCCTAACTATATATATTAATTACTACTATAATAGTTATATAATATAGTTATACTAATGCTTTTTAATGCCTAAAAATTACCTACTTTATTTAGTTTAGTATTAATTTAAATAGCTAGTTATTTCTTATAATAACCTATATAATTCTAAGCTTTTTATAAAACTATATCCTAAGGGCGCTATAAATAGCCTAAAATAATATTATATTATATACTACCTAATGCCTCTTTATTATTTATATATAGGGTAGCCTAGAGATTTATACCTTAAATACCTATAAGGTAGCCTTACTAATAATTATTATTATAGGCTTAGTTTATATAAAATTAGCTTACTAAGCTTTATAGTTAAGTAAAGTAAGTAGTATTATATTTATAAGCTTATAGAAAATTAATATTATTCTTATATTTATAATAAACTTAGTAATTTTAAAAGAGAATAAAAACCTTTTTTTTTATTAAGTAAATTAGCTAACTTTAAGGATTTATTTTACTATAAAAATACTAATACCCTTTCTTCTTACTAAGGGTAAGCTAATTACTATATTTAATTATCATAAAACCTTAATAATAGCTTATTAAACTTACTTTAGGTATTACTTTATAATATATTTTAAAACTAGCTATTAAAAATATATAAATAAATTATAAACCTTATAAATAAAGGCTAAATTAAAGCTTTTTTTTCTTTAATAGCTATACTAATACTTTTAATTAAAAAAGTAAGTAAAGGTTAGTATTTATATATAAACTATAAAATATTAAATAAAATTATAGATTAAAACTAATACTTATTACTATTTATTAAGAAGACTTTATAATCCTTAGTAGGCACTTAGTAGTTTACTAAATTAGATATTTATACTACTTTTTATTACTTATATATTATATAAGGGAATAAGGCTTTTATAGTTTTTTATATATATTTTAGCCTTTTTAAATAGTTTATTTACCTCTTTAGCCTAGCTAAAGCACCTATAATATTTTAATATTATATTAATAGTGCCTTAGGGGATATATTAAGGGTTTATATAATAGCTTATCTTAATAATATTCTTATTTATACTAGTAGTATATATAAGGAGTATATATAGTATACTAAAAAGATCCTTTCTTACCTTTAATAAGCTAGCCTATATTTTAACCTTAGTAAGTATGCTTTTAGTATAACTATAGTTAAGTACCTAGGGTTTATAGTATAAGCTAGCTATATAATATAGTCTAACCTAGCTAAGGTAGCTATTATTTATAAATAAAAGGTATTAATATAGCTATAGGGTATATATAGCTTCTTAAGCTTTATAAACTTTTATTAAGAATTTATAGCTAACTTTTTAAACTTTATTAAACCCTTACTTAATTTTATTAAAAAGGGTGCCTTATTTATTTAGTTTTTAGCTTATTAAATAGTCTTTTAATGCCTTAAGGATATATTTTCCTTAGCTTTAATTCTAGCTTAATAGAACTTTATTTTAAATATAATAGTAAAGGCTAATATATTAAAGAAGGCTATTAAGGGTTACCTTTTATAATATAATATAATAGGTATACTATAATTAGTTACTTACTATTTTACTTAGCTTATAGCCCTTTAATAAAATTATATAATTTATAATAAGAAGCTACTTAGTATTATCTTATACCTTAAGGTATAGTTTACTAAGCTTTATAGTATTTTTAGGCTATTTATAATCCTTATTAATTATAAGAATTTAAAATACTTTATAAACTCTTAGGAAATATTAAAATATTAAGTATATTAAGTAAAAACTCTCTCTCTTTTTAATTTTTACCTTTATTATTAACTAAGCTTTTAAGAAGCTTACTTTAATATACTATTTTACTATAAATAAAATAAATTAGGGGCCTTGATATTAGCTTAGCTATTACTATACTTAATATTAATTATATACTTATTATAGCTATTCTATACTTTTTCTACTTTATTATTAAAGTAGAATTAATCCTTAATTAATAATATAATAATTAATCTATAAAGCTATAATTTCTTTATAAATAATTATTTTTAAAACCTTTAAAACTAAGGTATATAAGCTAATCCTATATATTACTTAAAAATTATAATAATAGAATTAAAAACCTAGAGATTTCTTATTAAAGTAGCTATATATTAATAGGTTAGAGACTATATAATTAATACCTATAGAGCTTTATTATTCTATAGCTACCTTTAAGTACTATAGTATAAACCTTTAACTACTATGCTAATTTAATAAACCTATAACTTACCTTTATTAAGCTACTTAAAAAAAATATAACCTTTTAAGCTTTTTATTATAATTATTACTAAAAGGGTATATTAATAAATATTATATAGTATATAGAGAATTACTATTACTATAAAGCTTATAAAAGCTAATACCTATACTAAAGCCTTTTATAGCTTATTTTAATATTAAATAGGTATTAGTTATAAATATTAGTAGATTTTATAACTAACCTTTTAGCTAACTTTTTAAATACCTTTTAGTTTCTTATAGTTATTATAAACCACCTTTTTAAATATATTTAGTTAAAAGCTATAATAAGTATAAGCACTAAAGTATATACTTAATACTTTTTAAACTATTAATAATGTTTTTATAGGTTCTCTTTAAATATTATATTAAACTATAACTTAAATTAAGTAAGTAGCCTTTAGTTATTACTATACTTCCTTATAAGGATTTAATAGCTTCTTTTTATATTCTACCAGCTTTAAACTAATAAAAGTATAGAATATATAAATTAAAAGGTTTAAGTAGTTTTATATATTATAGTTTTTTTTACTTAAATAAACTAGCTTATATACTTAATAGTATACTAGCTTATATTTAATAACTATAACTTATTAATTATTAGCTTTAATATATATATAGCTTTTTATAAATTTAATATTAATTTAATATAATATATACTAGCTTTTATATAAAGCTAAATATCTCTTAAAAAGTAAGTAGTTTAATTCTTTCAATATATTAAGTAAAGAATAATATTTATTTAAACTATTATTAATTTTATTTAATAATATTAATAAAAGTCTTTTAATTAATTATATTACTTTATAGAATAATACTAAGCTAATAATAAAATTTAGCTTAGCTTTTATAATATTTAAACCCTTTATTTAAATAAAGAATTAAGTTAAATAATAGCTAAATATATTATATTTAATATTTCTATACTTTTTATTATTAAATTAAATATCTTTAGTACTATTTACCTTGTTTTTTATATTAATTTAATTAAATATATAATAAATAATTTACTCTCTTTTTAGGTTTTATTTAACTTTTAATTAAGCTTTATTTAGCTTTAAAATAATAATATAAATATATTTTATAAGTACTAAGTTAAGTTTATTTTAGTTATAAAGAATACTAAAGGTTAAGGTAACTATTATAATATATTAATAAAATAAGTTAGCTATATATAATTAATATAAAAGCTACTTAAAAGTTTAAAGAATATTAAAGTATTAGTAAATTTTAAAGTATAATAAAAAAATATATATTTTAATAATAAACTAAAGAGAGTATATTATAATTTTTAATTAATATTATATAGTATATTATTTAATATAAACTTTAATACTACTAAGCTTTATATAAGCTTTAATTTAATTATAATATTTCTATACCTTATTATTACTTAAGTAAAGTTATTAGCTAAACTTTTTTTTTTTTTTTATAATACTTAGCTAATATAATTATAAAGAATAAGCTAAAAAAAGGTAAAAAAGGTAGCTTTAAGTTAATAAAAAATAAATTAAGCTTTTATAATATATAACTAAGAATATTTAAGGGTAGCTTAAATATAAATATTATAAATATTAAGAGTTAGTAAATAATAGGTAGTATTATAGTATTAATAAAAAAAAATATATTAATAGTAAAAAAAAATATAATAATAATAAAAAAGAGTATTATATTTAATAAAATAAAAGGGGGTAATATAGATATATATATTTACTTCTTTAAATATAATAGTAAGTAAGTTAGTAAGGAAAGCTAATATAACTAAAGCTAAATAAATAAATCTTAATATATAAATATTAATTATTTAACTTAGCATTATACTTTAAATAACTAACTATTAGTATAATTAATATTAATCTTTAATAAGTAAATAATAATAAAATTAATAATAAAAATAAATAATAAATATAAAAATAATTTACAAATAGTATATTAAGGTTAGGCTAATAAATAAAAAAATAATATAAGTAAGAAGCTAATAGTAATAGTAAGTATAATATACTTTTTTATAATATATAGGGTAGTAATAAAATAATTATATAAAGCTTTAAATAGCTTATTTAAAATAACTTTTTTCCCTTTATTATTAAGGGTATTATAAGTAAGAATACAAGGCACTTTTATAGCTTTACTATAGTAAATAGCTATTATTATTTTATAGGTAAAGTAGTAAAGAATAGGACTTTAGATAAATATAGTAATATTCCTTATATAGGTTAATTCCTTTTTTAGTATTTTTTATAGAAATACCTAAAGCTTAGTATATATAAAAATAAGCTATTATCTACTATATAAAGAATATAGAATAAGCACTAAATATTTAGCTAAAAAAGATTTATAAAAGTATATAACTTATTCTTTAAATTACCTTTTATTTTATAATAGACTTAAAATATAGTAATTATTTAAAAGTAAGGGAGAAGAAAAGAGAGTATTAATAATAGTAAATATAATCTTATAACCTTAGTTTTTAAAATAAGTAAAG
>AFRA01000662.1:0-20136 GCA_000223055.1 Claviceps fusiformis PRL 1980
TATTAGTTTTACTAATTACTATATTAAACTTAGTAGAAAGTTAAGCTAAAAAAAGTATTAATAAAATACATATAGTAAACTCCTATATTTTTCCATATCTTTATATATTTAAGCCTTTATTAAGCCCTATTTTTATTAATAGCTTTTTATAAGCTTTTTAAAAAAGTTAGCCTTTAAACTTAAGAATAATATAAATTTCTATAATATTAACTTAGCTAACTTACTAGGATTTATATTTAACCTTTATTTTTAAAAGATTAGTATTTTAACTAGCTAGCTAGGAAATACTTATATTACTTAAAATAGTAAGTTTTATAATAAATATAGTAATAATATAAGTATACTTTATATTACTCTTTAGACTACTATAGTTAATTATAATAAAAATAAAAATATTTTTAATATAAATAATATAAATAACTAAAGAATAGGTAATGCTAAAGGTATTAAAGCTTAGGCTTTAGTAGGCTAATTCTTAATAAATATAATTAGTAAACTATTAATTACTACTAAGGATATAATAAAGTATATTACGAATACTTTAATATATTAGTATCTTTATTAGTTTAAAAAGGTTAATAATAAAATATATAAACCTTATAATAAATTAAATAATATTAATTTTATAGCTATAGTTAATATAAAGAAAAACTATATAAAGTAATAATATATTAATAAGTAAAGACTTAAGAAAAAGAATTAAGCCTTTAAGAATATACTTTATATTTATAGTATAGAATCTACTAAAACTAAAGTTAAAATTAGTTAAAATAAATTTAGTATTAAAAAAAATAATTCTCTTTATAAGCTATACTTAAAAGTAGTAGCTTATTATATTAATATTTTTAAGGGATTTAATGCTAAAAGTAATAAAGCTATAGTAATTATTATAAGAAATAATAAAGCTTAAGCTAAAGGTAAATTAAAACTTTTAGTAATTTATATTACTTATAACTTTTTTTAAATAGCTATTTTTAATTTAAAAAAATAAAAATAGCTATAAAAACTATTACTAAACCTCTTAGCTTTTAGCTAAAGCTATTATTATTATTAAATATATAAGTAATACCTTTAGCTACCTAAATAAAACCTTTAATAGCCTTTTAGTAATAATTAGTAAGTTTTACTTTATAAAAATCCTTAAGCTAAGCGCTTATAAGGCTATTATTATAGCTAAGTAGTTATTAAGTATATAGAATAAAGTCCTTATATATATTATAGTATTAAAGATAGCTATAAAAGCCCTTAAGTTTATTATAATAAACTATAGTAAACTATTTAAAATATATTATAATAGTATTAAAGGCTTTATAGATATTTATAATATTATAAAAACTAAAACCCTAGAGATAATTAATACTAGAATTAAGGAAGCTATTAAATCTATATTTATAGTAAAGGCTATAAAAGATATAGAATCCTACCTTATTATATTAAAGAAATATAAATTTACTATAGTTACCTTAATCTCTACTATTAAAACCTTTATTAAATTACTTTAAACTAAAGTAAAAGCTATTAAGGCTAAGGTATAAACTATTAAAACCTTAGTAGTACTCTTTATAAGTACCTTTAAGCTATTTATTATAATATATTTTAATAAGTATAATAGGGTTAATACTTTAACTCTTTAGTTAAAGTATTTTATATATAATAGGCACTAGCTAGTTAATATAAGTAACTTAATAACTATATTATAAAAAGGGGATTCTAATAATTTATTTAATAAAATATTCTAGTATTTCTATTATTTCTTATACTATTATTTTAGTAGTATTTTACTATATAAATTCTAATAGTTATATAAATATAAGTAATTTTAAATATTTTATATTACTTTTTACCTTAAGGGGCTAGAGTTAGTAGGAAATATAATAGTTTAGTAAAATAATTTTAATTTTATACCTTTTATAGTTAAAAATATAGAATCTCTATAGAATTTTATTTATAATTAGTTAATATTAAAGTAAATAAAATATATATATACTCTTAACTTTAAGCTATAAAAACTATATTTTTATTATATAGAAAACATTACTTATACTAATACCTACCTTAGGTTATAAAATACTATAATATTTTAGTTTTTTATTTACTTAGCTAAGGCTATAGCCTAAATGCCTAGGTATATTACTAAATATAAAAACCTTACCTTATTATAACCTTTTTATAACTCTTTTTTAATTAATAATATTATTACCTTTTTATTATAAGCTACTTTTACTTTTTTCTTTATTATTATTATTAGTATTTTTTTTATACTTAGCTATACCCTTTATTATCCTTTTAGTAGCTACTTTTCTATATAAAATTATTATTTTCTTTATATAGTTATATAAAGTTTCCTTAGTTTTAATATAAAAACTATTATTATTAGCTATATAATATTAACTTTACCTTAGGAGACTTTATTAATTAAAGGGAAAATTAACTAAGATTATAAAGAAATACTTAACCTTTTTATTAAATTAAGTAATATATATTTTAAGGCTTATTATAGTGCTAATACTATAGGTAGTATATAATAAATAAGAAAACTTTCTATCTTTAAATTATACTATATTATAACTACTAAAAACCTTATTAAAGAGAGTTTTTATAAAATATTCCTATTTTATAAGATTTATAAATTATACTATCTTTTAATAACGAATAGCTTATTAAAGTTAAATATAGCTTTTACTTACTATATTATAAAACTAAATATAAATACTTTTATTTAGCTTTCTTTAACTATTATTATTTATATTAATAAGACTTTTACTAAGTAAAACCTTTAAACTTATACTAAAAGTAGTATTAAAAATATAATAAACCTTTATAATAAAATTATTTTTTTTAAAATCCCTTAAACTTAATAATTTATTAATTTCTTTATTTATTTTACTAAAACCTATAACTATACTAATATTAGCTATATTTTTATTATTTATTATAAACTAATAGAAAACTAAGCTAATATCTTTATTAAGTATTAGTTATATTTAGTTAATATATATTATAAGGTTCTTTATATTAATATAAAAAGAATCTAAATACTTATTACCTATATTTAAATACTAGCTAATAGAATAAGCTATAATATATATATTAATAATATTTAAAAGGATTAATATAGTATAAGTATTAATAAAACTAAGTAAAAGCTTAACTTTAATATAATATATTTTTATAAAAAAATAGGTTTTACTTAATATTAAAAGAAAGCTAAGGCTATAGTTATAACCCTTAATATTTATACCTTTAATACTATAGCTAACTACTAAAAATAAGAGATTTTTAAGAGAATCTTAATTAACTTTATAGTTTAATATACCTTAGCTAGTAATATTTACTTTATAATAATATATTAAAACTATACTATAAACCTTAATAACTCTATAGCTAATAAAGCTACCAATAAAAAGAAGGCCTTTGGTAATAGTAATATATTTATAAGTAATACAAATAAGTAGTAATAGTATAAAATATAGTAATATACTAAAGATAAACCTTAGGGGGTATAATAGTTTTATAAAAAATATAAAATATTATTTATTTTTATTTATTTAATACACTAGTTGGGCTATTGGCCCAATTCTAGTACTACTGCTACTAAGACTATATAGGAAAAACCCTTATATAGGGGGGAAAACCTATATATAGCCTTTATTTAAGTTCTATAGTAGAGCTATAGTAGCTCTGTACTAGTTCTAACTATAGAAAGAGGTATACTACTAGCTAAACTTAATTAGTATTATAGGAGAGTGTATAGTATAGAATAGGAAGTAAACTAGGTTAGTAAAGGTATAGTAGTGCTGTAGGATACCTTTAGGGGTAGTTTATATACTATAGTAAGTTACCTTAAGCGCTTAGTCTATCTTCTATACTAGTCCTTATTTAATTCCCTTAGGCTACTACCCCCTTACCTAAAACCTTTCTTTAGCTTCTATATTTTTATAGTATTAGTTATACTAATTAGTAGCTAGCTATTATTAAACTAGCTATTAGCTAACCGTTAGTTATATAATAGAAAGAGAGAGATATATATACTCTCTTTCCCTTATTCTTAACCTCTTTTCTTCTTTCTTTTTTCTTTATTTATTATCTTTATTATAAGTATACCCTTATTTCTATTTTTATAGTAATACTACCCTATTACTGCCCCTAACTAACTATAGTATTATTAAAAATACTACTTACCTTTATAAATAAGTTAATTATTATACTTAAGGTAAGTATTATTCTCTTCTTAATACACTATTACTACTAACCTACCTATAACTAGGCTAATTATAGGCCTAGCCCTATAAGGCTTATTTAATATAAGCTAAAAACATTAAAAAATAGTGCTATAGTACTAAAGGTTAGTACCCCTTTTTAACCTAAGCTATTGCTATTACTAATTTAAATAAGTATTAGTAGTATATACTTTAAGTATATAAAAGTAAAAAAGACTTATTTAGGTATAAGTATTATATTCCCTATCTATATTAATAGCTTAGTAATAGCTAATTAGTTCTATAGCTAAATCTAAATATTATATTATACTAGAAAGCTATTAAGTAAGTAATAAATATATAAAACCTCTATACCTTTAAGGAGCCTATTAATATAAGTATAAAGTAGTGTAGCTATAGTTTAGCTATAGTATTAGTATAGTGCTAACTTATAGGTAGGCTAAGGAGTATAATACTACTTAGAAAGAAATAATATAGCTTATAAAGTAGGCAGGCCTATTTACTAATATAGTAATATAGGCTACTAGTAGTGCTATAGTAGTCTTAGCTTTAACCTTAGTTAAAGGTAAAATACTATTATAAGCCTATTATATTATTAATATACTAAAAAAGTAAAATAATATTTTAAAAAAGATTCTATAGGAGGTTTATAAGCTTAGCGTAGTAGCTATATAAGGCTATATAATAATAAAGGTAAAGAATAACCTAAAGAAGGAGGGGGGGGGGAGGGGGGGGTAATAGGGCATAGGCCTAGGGCTAGTGTAGGAGTATTATACCTATTTTTTATTATCTCTTAAGCTGCTATTTTTTATATATTAATAAATATAAGTTATATATTATAATAATACATTCTAGCTATAATATCTATATAGTTCCCTAGCATTTCTACGCCTATACTATACTAAGTGCCTTTTCTTATTAGTTCTTTAGTATTTTTAACCTATTAATTTTAAAGACTTTTAGTAAGTTAGAATTAAGGAATATACCCTATTAATATAAGCTACTTTATAAGTATAGTTACTAGCTTATTATATTCTAATACCTCCCTAACTTTATATTAGTTACGCATTAGGTATATACTAGTGTTAATAAAGTAAAGGTAATTAAAATTCTTATAAAATAGTAAAATATAGTAGTAGTCCTTATTATTAGCCTAATAGCTATATATTAGTAAATCCACTTTAGGAATATATTAATAGAAAAGGAAGGCATTAAGCTTAATTTATTCTATATATATTTATATAAGCGCTATAAATTTATATTTAATAAAGCCTAAGTAAAGGTAGATAACTTTAGTAGTAAAGGTAAAGTTAGGGTTAAGCTTTACTACTGTATAGTTAATATAAGTCTAGTGTACCTATATAGTAGCTTACTCTTAATATTAGTAGTCTTTTTATTTTAAAGTAAGTGCTTTAGTTAAAAAGAGCTTTAGTAAGTAATTATAAGGTTAGTTTAGGAATAGTATATAGTCTAAGTAGTTATCTAGGGGTAGTAGATAGCTATACCCTTAGCATATTAGTTTATATTTAAGTTAAGCTATTATTATAGTATAAGTACTATAAATATACTTAGCTATTCTATTAGCTTTTATTTATTAGTAAAAGTAAAGTAAATAGTAGTTAAGGTAAAGGTTAATTAAGGCTATAGCTACCTTAGTTTTAACTAAGGTATATAGTATAGCTTTAAATACACTAGTTACTATCCTTAAACACTTAGTCTATTTAAAAACAAATACCTTAGCTATACCCCTAGCTTTACTACTAACTTTAGTAAGGGTATAGTATAATTCTATACTATATATAATTATACTTTAAATAACCTATATATATAAGAGTTATATATTATATAATAAGTATTCCTAGGTTAAAGCTACTAATAATATAAGTATAAGCTACTATTACACTAATTTTAACTTAACCTAACTTTAATATACTTTCTAGTAAAGCTTATAATAAATCTATACTTTAAAAAAGTAAGTAGATTAAACTAGTTATACTATATTAGTATTAAGTTAAACTAATAATATAATTACTATATACTACTTAGTAAAGTATATAAGTTTACTCTTCTTTAAATTAAACTTAAGACTTAATTCTTAAAACTATTCTTAGTAAATTACCTAGGTAGCTTTAAGGCAATCCTATATCTCCTTTACTATATGCCTATATATAAGTATATTTATATTATTAAAGAAGCCTATTATAAGTATAGAATATACTACTTAGAGCTTAGTATATAAAAGAGTAATATAAAGTAGGAAGAGAATAGGGAAAATTAAAGACCTCTATAGTATACTTATAGTTATAAGTAAGGGGCTAGTAAATTTATTATTAAAATAAAGGTTAGTAGTATATTTAGTAATAAAGAAATAAGTTTACACTACTATTTATATAGGGATCTTAATAGCTATAAGGGTATAAGTTAGTCTTTTATAGTAAATAGTATTAAAGGCTATTAATATATTTAGTTAAAGTAATAATATAATATTACTATAGTGCTACACTATATACACTAATTCTACTAAAACACTTAGTATAACTTTTATTAACCTATTTACTTTATTACCTATTTATAAATTAGGTAGTATACTACTTAATTTAGTTATAAGGGTAAGCTAACTTACTACTATTACCTCTATTACTTTACTAATAATACTAAAAAGTAAGATAAGGCACTAAGCTCTTACTTTATATTACTCTATTAAAGTTTTACTTAGCTTATAAAGAATAATTACTTTTACTTATTAAAATAAAGCTAAGTAGTAGCTAATATAATAGTATATATTAAGTAAGTAGGTAAGGGTCTTAGCTAATAGCTTACTATATACTTTAAGGTAACTAGCTAGAAGTTTATTTAATTCTAGTGCCTTTTAGCTAGCTAAGCTTTTAATAATACTATAGATTTTATTAATATTAAAGTAGTTTTTTAATAGAAACATTATAGTATTAAGATAGTTATTAAAATTCTTTAATATATTATTAAGTTAGGCTTAAAAGAAAGGGAAAAAGCAATTAGCTAATATAGCTACTTTCTCTTAGTGTAACTTAGTAGTTATAGTATCTATACCCTTACCTTAAATAAAATTAAGGATTTGCTATTATTCTAGTAGTAATTTACTATAAAGCTATACCTAGCGTTTAAGTTTCTATAAGCTTCCTTTATAAGTAGTAGCTACCTTAATAGTAAAGCGCTAAGCACTATACCTTTTATTACTAATAGTTTAGTACTATATTTAAGCTATATTAGTAGTAAGTTATTAGTTCTTCTTAATATAGAATATCTACTACTACCTTAACGCTCTCTTTATATTCTAGGTAGCTTCTTTAATATAGTAATTCTATTATAAATTTAGCTTAAAGCTACCTTAAGGTTCCCTTAAGACTACTAAATCTATAATAAATTAAAGCTTAGCTATTATTTATTCTATATAGCTATTAATTTCTATAGGTATTTAAAGTAAAGGTTTAGTAAGGTTATAATAGAACTATATTACTGCCTTAGCTACTATAAGGTTATTCTCTATATATAGCTATTTAAAATAAAGTAGGTAGTTGCTATATAGCCTTAGGCTAGTGCTAATATAGATAAGCTATAGAATATAGTTAAATTTAGTAAGGTCTAGTCTCTCTATAAATTTAGCTTTTATATTATAAGTAACTTAAGTATAGTTAATAATACTATCCCTTTTACTCTATATTCTTTAAGTTACTTTACTCTATAGTGTTATAAGTCTAAGCTACTACTATATTACTAGCGCTAAAAGTATATTACTCTTTATTAAGGTTTAGCTATAATAATCCTAAAGTAAGTAGTACTAATTAAAGTTTTCTATAAAAATACTATAGTTTAAAAGTAAGGTTACTATAAAGTTAATAAAGGGTAATATTTAATTAGGTTTATAAGTTAGGGAATATATTAAGTAAATATAATATTCTACTAATATTATTAAGCACTAGTCCTTACCTATATATATTAACTATACCTTAGGCCTATACTAATAGTTTATATAAATTATAGTATAGCTACCCTAAGTAGTAAGTTAGAAGTAGCTAAGGCTAAGGTTAAGTAGTTTACTATTTATAGTTCCTAGCTTCTATATTACTATTATATTAGCTTTAGGTTAGAACTCTAGCGCTAAATATATAAAGTAGGTTTTCTTCTATATATTCTAGTATATAACCTTTATTATATACTTTATATAGTATATTAGGTTAGGCTTAGCTTATTTAGTGCTATAGTAGCTATAGGTTATTAACTTAGGAAGGCCTTTATAATAGCTTATAACTACTATATTAATTCTAATTAAATATTAAGGAGATAGGTATATAGTTTACTAACTTACTTTTATAGTAAAGCTTTTTATAATAATAAATTACTTATATTTTTCCTTTAGCTATAGCTAAATACCTTTATTTAATTATCTTTTTTTAGTATTAAAGGTTTAGTAAAGGCTAGGGGCTATACTAAGTATATAGTATATATATAGTTCTATTATTTATTTATAATATTATATATATAAGACTATGTAGGGTAAGGTCTTAAGTAGTTAATATAGCATTCCTATATAGCTCCTAATAGCGCTAGGTATAATTATTTACCCTCCTTATATTAACTAGATATATAGCAGCTATACTATAAGGGTAATGCATAGTATATAGCTATATAGCTAAATTTAAAGCATTTAAAGCATTATTAGGGATAGATAGTATTATTATAAGGCTTAGCCTTAAATATCTTAACTTTATAAATAATTCTAGTGCAGTATAGCTTATTTACTATATTAACTTTATTAATAGTAATAATTAAGGGGGATTAGGTTATAGTGCTATATAGCTTCTATACTATAACCTTTACTAAACCTTATTTATTAGCTATAATTATATTTTAAAGAATATTATTCTTCCCTTAGTTCTATATATAGTGTATAAGAAAGCCCTTAATAATAATGCTAAATATATATTAGTTTAGCATTACTTCTAGTTTAAAAGTAGTGCTAACCTAAGCTATATTATTAGTATAAGGCTTTGCTATATCCTAGAATGTAATTATAGTATTGCTACTATAAAGGTAATACGCTACTATAGTGGTATTAGTACTAATAGCTTAGTTAATAGTTATAATAGTTTCTTTAGGTAAGTAGTTTTATATAGCTTTAACTATTATACTACCTTTAATAATAGTTTTATAGTAAATATAAGGTAATACTATTACTATTATAGCCTAGATTTAATAAATAGGTAGTTAAGTAATGCCTTTAGTAATAATACTAGCTTAGCTTAAAGCTATTATATTTTTAATATTAATAGCTTTCTTTATTATTTATTTAATAACTTTTTTTAAGTTTTTAACTATAATAGGCTTATTAAGTAATAGTAAGGTTAATTTTATTAATATTTTAGTGTAGGTCTAAGGTATAAAAAAGCTATATTAAGTATATATTAAGGCTATATTATTAATATAAAGAATAATATTCTATACACTCTTTAGTACTATAATTAGTATAAGTTTAGCTATTTTATTATATTTAATAGTAAGGTAGTTTAGTATTTACTTATATATAAGTAATAGTATAAGAGTAACTTAAGGCATTATTAATATAAAGCTACTTTATTTTATAAGTAAGTAGTAGTAGCTTTATATAAGGCTATAATTCCTACTATTAATATTTATTAGTATTACCTTATTTACTATACCTATGCTTTAGTATTAATACACTATTAGAGATAGGGTAAAATAAATATAGCGATTCTTTTTCTACACTTTTTAAGAGGTTTAGAGTCGGTTCCGCGTCGCTACTGTAGTGCGGGCGAATTCGCGAAAAAGTCTGTTAATTATAGTATTAATTATAAAATATTATATTAATTTTACTTACTTATATTTTCTTTCCTTATTAGTATAACTCCTATAGGTTAAGCTATAACCTAACTATATATAAATTCTATAGCTTTATTTTTTTTCTTTTTAATTTCTTAGCTTTATAAATAAGCTACTATAAGCTTATTTTTTTCTTTTTTTTTCTTTTTTTTTTATTTTAATAGCTTAAAATAAGCTATATTTTTTTTTATAAAAAGAGGGACTTATTATAGTTTATTTCTAAAGGTAGAACCTACTTTATAAAAGAAGGGTTCTACTATATATAGCTAGAGAAAATAACTTTAACTATATATATACTTAATTACCTACTTATAACTTAAGTGTTCCTTCTCCTTATAACTTTATAACGTACTATACCTATTGTGTAAGTACCCCCATTTACATGTGACATCCAGCACGTAACAGCTAGCCTATTAAAGGTAGGAAAGGATCTCCTTAGTATACTATATATACTCCTTATATATACTGCTAGTGTAAATAAGGATATTATTAAAATAGGCTATTATGTAAACCCTTAATATATCCCCTAAGGCGCTATTAATATAATATTAGAATATTATAGGTACTTTAGCTAAGCTAAAGGGGTAGATAAGCTATTTAAAAAGGCTAAAATATATATAGAAGGCTATAAAAGCCTTATCTCCTTATATAACATATAGGTAATAGAAAGTAGCGTAAATATTTAATTTAATAAACTACTAGGTATTTATTAAGGATTATAAAGTCTCCTTAATAAGTAGTAATAAATACTAATTTTAATCTATAATTTTATTTAATACCCTATAGTTTATATAAAAATACTAACCTTTACTTATTTTTTTAATTAAAAGTATTAATATAGCTACTAAAAAAAAAGCTTTAATTTAGCCCTTATTTATAAGGTTTATAATTTATTTATATATTTTAAATAGCTAGTCTTAGGGTATATTATAAAGTAATGCCTAAGGTAGGTTTAATAAGCTATTATTAAGGTTTTGTTATAGTTAAATATAGTAGTTAGCCTACCCTTAGTAAAGAGAAAGGGTATTAATATTTTTATAGTAAAATAAATCCTTAAAGTTAGCTAATTTACTTAATAAAGAGAAAAGGTTTTTATCTTTCCCTAAAACTACTAGGTTTACTATAAATATAAGGATAATATTAATCTTTTATAGACTTATAAATATAATATTACTTACTTTACTTAATTATAAAGCTTAGTAAGCTAATTCTATATAAATTAAGCCTATAATAGTAATTATTAGTAAGGCTATTTCTTAGGCATTTAAGGTATAAATCTCTAAGCTACTTTATATATAAATAATAAAAAGGTATTAAGTAGTATATAATATAATATTATTTTAGGCTATTTATAGTGCCTCTAAGATATAGTTTTATGAAAGGCCTAGGATTATATAGGCTATTATAAGGAATAACTAGCTATTTAAGTTAATACTAAACTAAATAAGGTAAGTAATTCTTAAGTGCTAAAAGGTATTGATATAACTATATTATATAACTATTATAGTAATAGTTAGTATATATAGTTAAGCTAAGGTAAGGTACTAAAGGCCTAACCTTTAAACTATACTTTTATTTATAGTAGTATAGTTATTATAACTATTATTTACTTAAGTATTAATAAACTTAAAACTATTATATAAAAGAAAAAGAAGAAATAATACCTTTTTTATATAATATTTTATTTTTTTATAAATATCTAAGCTAATACTATTATAGGTATAGTATAAACTAATACTATTAATATATATTTTATTACTAAAACTTATATAATAAAGTTATTTTTTTTTAAATTAAAGTTATTATTATTACTTAATACCTTTTTATAAAAAGTATTTAAGGCTTTAATTTTAAAACCCTTTTTTAAATAATAAATAGGAAGCTATATATAGTTTTAAATAAGGTAACTATTATTATTATAATATAAATACTAATAAGTAGCTTTATAGCACTTAATAATATTCTATAAAACCTAGGTTATTTAAATTATACCTTTAGTATTTATAAGCTTTATATTTAACCTATTTTTACTAAGAAGCTTATAACCTTATTTAAAACCTAAAAAACTAATAGAATTAATACTTATTATAGCTATATTATTATTTTAGTTATATTTAGTTTAAGTATAATAATAAGCTTTAATATATTCCTTAATTTAATATAAGTTAATATTTAAGGTAATATTATAATATTATATAACTACTATATTATAGTTAAAGTAAAGAATATTATAGTTTATTTATTTAATACACTAGTTGGGCTGTTGGCCCAATTCTAGTACCACTGCTACTAAGACTATATAGAAAAAACCCTAGTATAGGGGGGAAAACCTATATATAGCCTTTGTTTAAGTTCCACAGTGGAGCTATAGTAGCTTTATACTAGTTCTAACTATAGAAAGAGGTATACTACTAGCTAAACTTAACTAGTATTATAAAAGAGTGTATAGTATAGAATAGAAAGTAAACTAGATTAGTAAAGGTATAGTAGTGCTATAGAATACCCTTAGGGGTGGTTTATATATTATAGTAAGTTACCTTAAGCGCTTAGTCTATCTTTTATACTAGTTTTTATTTAATTCCTCTAAGCTACTACCCCCTTACTTAAAACCTTTCTTTAGCTTTTATATCTCTATAGTATTAGTTATACTAATTAGTAGCTAGCTACTATTAAACTAGCTATTAGCTAACTATTAATTATATAATAAAAAGAGAGAGATATATATACTCTCTTTCCCTTATCCCTAATCTCTTCTCTTTTTTCTTTTTTTTTTATTTATTATCTTTATTATAAGTATACCTTTATTTCTATTTTTATAGTAGTACTGCTCTATTACTGCCCCTAACTAACTATAGCATTATTAAAAATACTACCTACCTTTATAAATAAATTAATTATTATACTTAAAGTAAGTACTATTTCCTTTTTAATATATTACTACTACTAACTTACCTATAGCTAGGCTAATTATAGGCCTAGCCCTATAAGGCTTACTTAATATAAGCTAAAAATATTAAAAAACAGTACTATAGCACTAAAGGTTAGTACCTCTTTCTAACCTAAGTTATTATTATTACTAATTTAAATAGGTATTAGTAATATATACTTTAAGTATATAAAAGTAAAAAAGACTTATTTAGGTATAAGTATTATATTCTTTATTTATATTAATAGCCTAGTAGTAGCTAATTAGTTCTATAGCTAAATCTAAATATTATATTATACTAAAAGGCTATTAAGTAAGTAATAAATATATAAAACCTCTATACCTTTAAAGAGCCTATTAATATAAGTATAAGGTAATGTAGCTATAGTTTAGCTATAGTATTAGTATAGTGTTAACTTATAAATAGGCTAAGGAGTATAATACTACTTAGAAAGAGGCAGTATAGCTTATAAAGTAGGCAAGCCTATTTATTAATATAGTAATATAGGCTATTAGCAGTACTATAGTAGTTTTAGCTTTAATTTTAGTTAAGGGTAAGATACTACTATAAGCTTACTATATTATTAATATACTAAAGGAGTAAAATAATATCTTAGGAGAGATTCTATAAAAGGTCTATAGGCTTAGTATAATAGCTATATAAAGCTATATAATAGTAGAGGTAGAGAATAACCTAAAGAAGGGAGGGGGGGGGGGGAGGGGGGGGGTAATAAGGTATAGGCTTAGGGCTAGTATAGAAGCATTATACCTAGTTTTTATTATCTCTTAGGCTGCTATTTTTTATATATTAGTAAATATAAGTTATGCATTATAATAATACATTCTAGCTGTAATATCTATATAGTTCCCTAGCGTTTCTATGCCTATACTATGCTAGGTGTCTCTTTTTATTAGTTCTTTAGTATTTTTAGCTTATTAATTTTAAAGACTTTTAGTAAGTTAGAATTAAGGGATATACCTTATTAATATAAGCTACTTTATAAGTATAGTTACTAGCTTATTATATTTTAATACCTCCCTAACTTTATATTAGTTATATACTAAGTATATACTAGTGTTAATAAAGTAAAGGTAATTAAAATTCTTATAAAATAGTAAAATATAATAATAATCCTTATTATTAGCCTAGTAGCTATATATTAGTAAATCTACTTTAGGAATATATTAGTAGAAAAGGAAGGCATTAAGCTTAATTTATTTTATTTATATTTATATAAGTACTATAGATTTATACTTAGTAAAGCTTAAGTAAAGGTAAATAACTTTAGTAGTAAAGGTAAAGTTAGGGTTAAGCTTTACTACTATATAGTTAATATAAGTCTAGTGTGCCTATATAATAACCTACTTTTAATACTAGTAATTCTTTTATTTTAAAGTAAGTGCTTTAGTTAAAGAGAGCTTTAATAGGTAGTTATAAAGTTAGTTTAGGAATAGTATATAGTTTAGGTAGTTATTTAAGGGTAATAGGTAGCTATACCTTTAGTATATTAGTTTATATTTAAGTTAAGCCACTATTATAGCATAGGCACTATAAATACACTTAGCTATTCTATTAGCTTTTATTTATTAATAAAAGTAAAGTAAATAATAGTTAAGGTAGAGGTTAATTAAGGCTATAGCTACCTTAGTTTTAATTAGGGTATATAGTATAGCTTTAAATACACTAATTACTATTCTTAGGCACTTAGTTTATTTAAAAATAAATACCTTAGCTATACCCTTTACTTTACTACTAACTTTAGTAAAGGTATAGTATAATTCTATACTATATATAATTATATTCTAAATAACCTATATATATAGGAGTTATATATTATATAATAAGTATTCCTAGGTTAAAGCTATTAGTAATATAAGTATAAGCCACTACTACACTAGTTTTAACTTAACCTAACTTTAGTATACTTTTTAGTAAAGCTTATAATAAATCTATACCTTAAGGAAGTAAGTAGATTAAACTAGTTATACTATATTAATACTAAGTTAGATTAGTAATATAATTACTATATACTACTTAGTAAAGTATATAAGTTTACTCTTCTTTAAATTAAACTTAAGACCTAATTCTTAAAACTATTTTTAGTAAATTACCTAAGTAGCCTTAAGGTAATTCTATATCTTCTTTACTATATACCTATATATAAGTATATTTATATTATTAAAGAAGCCTATTATAAGTATAGAATATACTACTTAGAGCTTAGTATATAAAAAGATAATATAAAGTAGGAAGAGAATAAGGGAGATTAAGGACCCTTATAGTATACCTATAGTTATAGGTAAGGGGTTAGTAAATTTACTATTAAAATAAAGGTTAGTAGTATATTTAGTAGTAAAGGAGTAAGTTTACACTACTATTTATATAAGGATCCTAGTAGCTATAAAGGTATAAGTTAGTCTTTTATAATAAATAGTATTAAAGGCTACTAATATATTTAGTTAAAGTAGTAATATAATACTACTATAGTGCTATACTATATATACTAATTCTATTAAAATACTTAATATAACTTCTATTAACCTATTTACTTTATTACTTATTTATAGATTAAGCAGTATACTACTTAATTTCGCTATAAAAGTAAGCTAACTTACTACTACTACCTTTATTACTTTACTAATAATACTAAGAAATAAAATAGGGCGCTAGGCCTTTACTCTATATTACTTTATTAGAGTCTTACCTAGCTTATAAAGAATAACTACTTTTACTTACTAGAATAAAGCTAGGTAGTAGCTAATATAGTAGTATATATTAAGTAAGTAAGTAAGGGTCTTAGCTAGTAGCTTACTATATACTTTAAGGTAACTAGCTAAAAGTTTATTTAGTTTTAGTGCCTTTTAGCTAGCTAAGCTTTTAATAATACTATAGATTTTATTAGTATTAAAATAGTTTTTTAATAGGAATATTATAGTATTAAGGTAGTTATTAAGATTCTTTAGTATATTATTAAGTTAGGCTTAAAAGAAAGGGAAGAAATAGTTAGCTAGTATAGCTACTTTTTTTTAATATAACTTAATAGTTATAGTGTCTATACCTTTACTTTAAATAAAATTAGGGATTTACTATTATTCTAGCAGTAGTTTACTATAAAGCTATACCTAGTATTTAAGTTTCTATAGGCTTTCTTTATAGGTAATAGCTACCTTAATAGTAAAGCGCTAAAAACTATACCTTTTATTATTAATAGTTTAGTACTATATCTAAGCTATATTAGTAGTAAGTTATTAGTTCTCTTTAGTATAGAATATTTACTATTACCTTAATACTTTTTTTATATTTTAAGTAGCTTTTTTAGTATAGTAATTCTACTATAAATTTAGCTTAGAGCTACTTTAGAGTTCCCTTAAAACTATTAAATTTATAATAAATTAAAGCTTAGCTATTATTTATTCTATATAGCTATTAATTTCTATAGGTATTTAAAGTAAAGGTTTAGTAAGGTTATAGTAGAACTATATTACTACTTTAGCTACTATAAGGTTATTTTCTATATATAGCTATTTAAAATAAAGTAGGTAGTTACTATATAGCCTTAAGCTAGTGCTAATATAAAGAAGCTATAAAATATAGTTAGATTTAGTAAGGTTTAATTCCTTTATAAATTTAGCTTTTATATTATAAGTAACTTAAGTATAGTTAATAGTATTATCCCTTTTACTTTATATTTTTTAAGTTACTTTACTTTATAGTATTATAAGTCTAAGCTACTACTATATTACTAGTGCTAGGAGTGTATTACTCTTTATTAAAGTTTAGTTATAATAGTTTTAAAGTAAGTAGTACTAATTAAAGTCTTCTATAAAAACACTATAGTTTAAAGATAGGGCTATTATAAAGTTAATAAAGGGTAATATTTAATTAAGTTTATAAGTTAAGAAATATATTAAATAGATATAGTATTTTACTAATATTATTAAGCACTAATTCTTACTTATATATATTAACTATACCCTAGGCCTATACTACTAGTTTATATAAATTATAGTATAGCTACTTTAAGTAATAAGTTAAAAGTAGTTAAGGCTAAGGTTAAGTAGTTTACTATTTATAGTTTCTAGCTTCTATATTACTATTATATTAGCTTTAGGTTAAGACTTTAGCACTAAATATATAAGGTAGGTTTTCTTTTATATATTTTAGTATATAACCTTTATTATATACTCTATATAGTATATTAGGTTAGGCTTAGCTTATTTAATACTATAGTAGCTATAAGTTATTAACTTAGAAAGGCCTTTATAGTAGCTTATAACTACTATATTAATTCTAGTTAAGTGTTAGGGAGGTAGGTATATAGTTTACTAACTTACTTCTATAGTAAAGCCTTTTATAATAATAGGTTACTTATATTTTTTCTTTAGCTATAACTAAATACCTCTATTTAACTATCTTTCTTTAGTGTTAGAGGTTTAGTAAAGGCTAGGGGCTATGCTAGGTATGCAGTATATATGTGGTTTTATTATTTATTTATAACATTATATATATAAGACTATATAAAGTAAGGTCCTAAGCAGTTAATATAGCGTTCCTATATAGCTCTTAATAGCGCTAAGTATAATTATTTACCCTCCTTATACTAACTAAATATATAATAGCTACACTATAAGGGTAATATATAGTATATAGCTATATAGCTAAATTTAAAGTATTTAAAGTATTATTAGGGATAGATAGTATTATTATAAGGCTTAGCCTTAAATATCTTAGCTTTATAAATAATTCTAGTATAATATAGCTTATTTACTATATTAACCCTATTAATAGTAATAATTAAGGGGGATTAAGTTATAATGCTATATAGCTTTTATACTATAACCTTTATTAAACCCTATTTATTAGCTATAATTATATTTTAAAGAATATTATTCTTTCCTTAGTTCTATATATAGTATATAGGGAAGCCCTTAATAATAATACTAAATATATATTAGTTTAGTATTGCTTTTAGTTTAAAAGCAGTGCTAACCTAGGCTATATTATTAGTATAAGGCTTTACTATATTTTAAAATGTAATTATAGTATTACTACTATAAAGGTAATACGCTACTATAGTAGTATTAGTACTAGTAGCTTAGTTAATAGCTATAATAGTTTCTTTAAGTAAGTAATTTTATATAGCTTTAGCTATTATACTACCTTTAATAATAGTTTTATAGTAAATATAAAGCAGTACCACTACTATTATAGCTTAAATTTAATAAATAAGTAGTTAAATAATGCCTTTAGTAGTAATACTAGCCTAGCTTAAAGCTATTATATTTCTAGTGCTAATAGCTTTCTTTACTACTTATTTAATAACTTCTTTTAAGTTTTTAATTATAATAAGCTTATTAAGTAATAATAAGGTTAATTTTATTAATATTTTAATATAGATTTAAGGTATAAAAAGGCTACATTAAGTATATATTAAGGCTAAATTATTAATATAAAGGATAATATTCTATACACTCTTTAGCACTATAGTTAATATAAATTTAGCTATTTTATTATATTTAATAGTAAGGTAGTTTAGTATTTATTTATATATAAGTAGTAGTGTAGAAGTAACTTAAGGCATTATTAATATAAAGCTATTTTATTCTATAAGTAGGTAGTAGTAGCTCTATATAAAGCTATAATTTCTATTATTAATATCTATTAATATTGCCTTATTTACTATACCTATGCTCTAGTATTAATGCACTATTAGAGATAGAGTAAAATAAATATAGCAATTCTTTTTCTACACTTTTTAAGAGGTTTAGAGTCAGTTCTGCGTCGCTACTGCAGTGCAGGCGAATTCGCGAAAAGTTCATTACTATTATAGTTTATATAATAATTCTTTATTTACTTATTAAGCTTAACTTAAAGTTAAATAAGTTTTATTATATTTATTTAAATACTTTCTTTTATAAAATATAACTTTTATTTAAAATAAATAAAAAAATCTATAAACTATTTATTTAAATATTATTTAAGCTAGTTTAACTTTATAATTATATATTTCTTTTAATATAGGTTTATAAATATAGTATTAAGATATTTAAAGAAATAGCTTAATATATATTAATAATTACTACTTAGCTTAAAGAATAAAGTTATTTATACTTAAATTTTAAGTAATAAATTTTAATAAAGAAAGAACTACTTATTATAGTTAATACTAATAAAGTCTAAGTTAGCCTTTAGCTTATATATTATAAGGCTTTACTAAGCCTAAAATAAAGCTTTATTTTTATTATAGAGATTCTTTATTAAAAGTAGCTTATACTTAAGTTATACCTAATTAGCTTATATTAAGGTATTTATATAGAATACTTAGTTTATTATAGCTATATAGTAATATAGTTTTTTAAGCTAAGCTATTATTAAAGTAATAGTTTTATAAAAATAATATAAGTTCTATATATTACTTAATTAAGCTACTTATTTATAATACTAAGGATTTATTATATTATTTTTATAAAAATAAATATTATAAGTAGTATTATAATAAATAATAATTATTATAAACTAGTCTAGATAGTAACTATAATTTAATATTAATAAAGTTATTATTATTTATAAAAGGAAAGAAAATGCTACTATCCCCCTTTACTATATATTTAGTTTATATATAATATATACTTATAAGGTTTACCCTTTAGGTAAGGTAGGTTACCTTATATGCTCCTTATATGCTCCTCTCCTGCTCCGCTAAGGATCCAAGCCTCTAGCTCGAATCCATCACACCTATTATTTTAAAAAATACTATAAAGTATTATATATTTAAGGTTAAAACCTACTCTAAGGTTAATAAAGGGTATTAGGTTTACTTTATAATTTACTAGTAGAATTTAGTTAGTTTAAAAGCCTTTAGTATAATAATTATATAAGTTACTACTTTATTAATCTTCTTTATATTACTATAGTAAATTTTACTAAAAATAGCCTTTTATTAATTATATATATTAAGAAGAAATTACTAGAATTTATTATATATATTAAGCTTATACTATTATTCTTAGGATTCTATTACTTATAAAAAAGGTCTATATTCTCCCTAACTATTAAAAAAATAAAAAATTACTTTATTTTAATTAATTTTATAAAATTTAATAAGGTTTTTAAAA
>AFRA01000663.1:0-20129 GCA_000223055.1 Claviceps fusiformis PRL 1980
TTTATACTTAAAAATTAATTAAGTAATAAAGAATTAATTAATAATTAATTAATACTTACTTATATTTTAAATAATTTAAAATTATTTTATTACTTTTTTTTATTATTAAATATAAGCTAGCTTTAATAATACTTTAAATATAAAGTAAACTCCTTAAAAGTATTATTTTTAATATAAAATATAATAAATTATTAATTAATTATTTAGTAATTTTAACTTAGAATTTTTAGTAGTTTTTAAAAGTAAGGGTAAAAAATAAAGAAAAAGTACTATAGTATATAGGGTATAATAGTAAGCTTACCTAAGAGTTAGTTATATACGCGCGCAATTAGAGTGGAGCAACTCTTAGGTGAGCTAGTTAAACAACCCTCATGTTATCTACCCCCTCCCCGGAATGCTCTGGGCGAAATCGCCCTCGTCTGCGCGCCCATCCCGGCTGCTCAGAACAAGTTCCGCTGCGGCCAGGCCAACCAGAACGTCTTTGTCATGGCATAGATCGATGACGGTCTTGTATATTAGTTCACTTCGGCAATTCCCATCGTCTTGGGGGAATATCTAGTTTTAGCTACTGGCTTTGCATGAAATATCACTCCATCCAAACTTGAAAACCTTGTCTGCGCTTCTCATCATGCTTGTGCACGCTTCCGTCCGTGATTGGTTCTTTGGCGCCGCCAGGCTGGGCGCTCAAATGGCCACTTGAGAAGTCAACAATCAATATAGCCAACCGCCTGAACGAATGAGATGCGTCATTGTGTAAAAAAGAGCTCAACCATTCGCGGCCGCAGACGAGGGGGGGCCGCGGGGGCTAGAGGAATGCAACCGCCACCCACACCTCCGCATCTCTCGGCAAGGTGCTTGGAAATAGGAGGCAACTTAGGCAGCAGGAGTGTGCGAAATGACAGCATGTAGAGAGAATAAACCCACCTAGAATAGCCACATGAACAACACAAAAAAATAACGATATGCACCTTTCCCCCCCCCCCTTAATTCTAAATCCTTCAAGCTAACCAAACCCAACCCCCGGTCCTATTTCCTTTCACCGAACCCAACGCAGCCCCATGCCTGTACACCTGTCCATCGATCCCCCCAAAGCTCTCGTCGCAGGATATGAAGACTCTCAACCACTCTGCCTTGCTTCTCACCACTCTCCTGTCCACCCTCAACCATCGCAGTCCAATCGCATCATCTCTTCCAGACAAACAAGCTTCGACAACCAACACCAACCACCAAAATGAAGGCCTTCACCATCCTCTCCCTCGCCACCTCCCTCGTGGCTGCCGCCCGCCCGGGCCTCTCCAACGTCCCCTCGGAGAACGTCGACATCCGCAACTTCAACCTCCAGAAGACCGTCGTCGACGGGCACACCGTCTTCAACTTTGTGTCCTTTGTGCTGGAGGGCGCGAACAAGGTGCCCGCCGTCTGCAGCGCCGTCAACCTCGACTTCGGCGACCAGTTCGAAAACAACAACGGCGTCTTCCAGTGCGACGACGGCGGCAACCACTTCACCTTTGGCATCCACCCCGGCGCCACCCACGACACCATCAAGCTCAGCATCTACCATCAACTGCGCCCTGCGTACGTAACCCACGATGCCCTCACTTCCCTCTTTCCACATCTTCCCCAACTAACCTCGTACGTGCAGCGTCCACTACACCGGTTCGGGCGACATTCTCCTCAACTGCGTGCCCGTACCAACCGCCCAGGACCAGTACCGCTGCAGCCAGGCCAACCAGAACACCATTGTCATCCAGTAAAGGTGCACGGAAATCATGCACACTGGTTTCCTGCACCGATCGCCTCTTGTCTTTTTTTGAAAAATCTGTTTCGGCCACCGGCTTCGATCGGTGCTTCTTCCCCATCTACACTTGTCTTTTTTCCCTTTTCTCCATTTCTGCATGTCGCCTTAAAGGGGCCTAAAAGTCTAGAGCTTCACCTTCCGTAGGGGACATGGTATGCGCTTGGCTGGCAAGCGAAGATGGGCGCAGGGCCGGGGGCTCGTATTCCGGGGTGGAATGATTAAACGGGTATAATAAATAGAGCGTCGTGCCGGCCGAATTCATCGTCATCCTGCGCGGCAGGGAGAGCGTCGGGTGCCCGTAGTCCTAGCTTCTTCTTTGCAAGCGGTTTTTTTTTTTTTTTTTAATAAAAGCATCTTGGCTCTCTACCAAACGGCCTTGCGAGTGCTGATCTCATTCATTCGAAAAGAGGCCAAGCGGAGGGGCCTTTGCCGCGCTTCGCCCCATGACGCACTTCGCACTTCGGACCGCGGCCGTCACTCCCGGTTCCGTGGGTCTCACCGCAAGACACAGTTGACGGTCTGGCGAAGCACCAGACACGTCCCCATCTCTCGGGCGCTCCGAAATGCAAGGGGGATTCGGGCAGCGGGTCCAGTACATGGGTCCCCCTTGGCGCCTTCAACCTTGTGTCCTGCCCACGCGATGCATGTCAACTGGTGCAGACTGCAGACACGAACCATTCCAAGCAGCCCCGCACCCTCCCCCCCCCCCCGGCTCCGACATCCCGAGTCTCCATTTACCCACTCCGCTTTAACTGTCGACAACATCCCGGCTCCCCAAGTCCCAGCCTTTCACCCAGGATTGAACATTATGCCTGCATGGGTACGGCAGACCCCATCCCAGAACAAGCTTAGTGCATTCAGGACACGAAGGATGCTTCAAGAAAATCACCCAAAATAGCGACATTGGAAACACCGGGAGTCACATTGCGCCCCCACCCCGCCTATATTTTGACTTGATCAAGACTTCCTCGCAGTATAAAGGCTCAGCATATCCCCCTTCCATTCCCGAAAAGCCTCTTCTTCATCACACTCCCACCCACAATTCAAACAATCCAACCCTCCTTCTCTCACACCACACCAAAAAAAAAAAAAAACAACCTCAAAATGAAGGCCTTCACCATCCTCTCCCTCGCCACCTCCCTCGTGGCCGCCGCCCGCCCCGGCATCTCCACCAAGAAGATCGAGAACATCGACATCGCCGACTTCAGCCTCCAGAAGACCGTCGACAACGGCGTCACCAAACTCACCCACGTCTCCTTCAAGCTGTCCGGTGACGAGCACAAGGACTTGCTCTGCGCCGCCGAAAACCCCGAGCTCCTGCCCCCCGGTAGCATGAACAAGACGTACGACTGCGTCAACAGCGAGAGCAACTACCGCTTCACCCTGTTCCCCGGCGAGGGCAGCAACGATGTCAAGCTGCACATCTTCCACCAGCTCGGCGAAGCGTACGTCATAATACATGAATCCTCCCCCTTCCCCCTCCCCGTTACTCTCCCAGCTCGGTACGCTGCCAATCCTCTTTCCTCCAAAACTAACCATTTTCGACATATAGCTGGGGTTTCCAGGGCGAGGGCGACATCTTGATCAACTGCCACGGCCTTGACAGCCCATCCCACCTCATGTGTGGCCAGGTCAACCAGGTCACCATTGGCATCACTTTCCAGTAAATCAATGCAATCCATGTATCAATAGCTTGACCTTTCTACCAGCTCTGTACTATTTGAAAAAAAAAAAACCCCATTTCGTCACCAATTTTGAACGTTGAGCTCGTCTAAACTTGCTTCATTTCTCATTATGCATGTGCACGCCTTGTCACTTAGCAATGTCTTGTCGCCACTACATCGGGACTCCCCTCATGTCTCGGCACGGGGCCTGAAAATGTAAGGCCACTTTGATTCGAATCGTGTCTCCTTGTCTTGATCATTTTTCCGCTCCGCGCGGCTGTTCCCTATGCATAAACACATCCAATTCCATTCCACTCGCCGCACCTTGGTTCAGTATTCCACTCTACCCGAACCCATCACATAACGTGTCGACACAAATAATTCCTCACAGCAACTCATCCAGCTCGTCCGCATATGCACCCGCAGGCTTCAACTCGAACGCCGGCCGCAGTCTCGTCTTTGGATTTGCTGTGGCTTGGCCCCCAACAACTGGTGTTCGCGAAATATGACCTGAACAAGTTGATAAAACATCAAGTGGTGGCACCCGACGATGCGCCTTGCTCGTAGCACATTTTGCATCCTTTCGAACCTTCTAGCTCCGTTCCCCCGCAAATAAAGCCGTAGGGCTCGCCGCCGCCAACTCGTCTGCATCGTCGTCATCTTGATATGGTGCGGGCGGCAGCTCGTACCGCCGAAACGCCCTTTCGAGCTCTTCCAGGTCCCTCTTGCTGGGTGATGGATGTTTCTTCGCATGTCCTATTTCCTCTTTCGGCCGCAGACATCCTCCACGCAACGATTGCCTCGGATCAAGAGCCGCTGTCTGAAATGTCACCTCATGGATCGTTGGCTCGTTGATCTTGTCTCTTTTGCCGATCTGGACTACTTTGGCCAAGTTCACTTGGCACAGACTGTCCCCACTCAAGTCTTGAATGGAATAATTACTTGGACTTGCATCCAAGCATTGTTGGACTCGAATGCGCGGCGTCGATGATCCGGCCGGAGACACGTGCAGGATCCCTTGATCCAGGTCGCATTCAAAGTCTTCTTCCGTATCAAATGGATTCGCGGACGACCACGACGTATATCGCGAGTCGTGTCCATGCTCCCGTGTTAGCTCTGCCAGTCTTTGTTGTTCTTCCTCTGGCGTAACTTCCGTCCCAGACTGATGACCATAGGAATGGCCTCGGATCAATGTTGAGCTGGCATGATGGCAAATGCTCTGCACTCCCATCATTTGTTGAATTTTGTTCCTGTTAAGATTTTGGTCTTCGTTCAATCGAATCTCGGTAGAGCTGACCGCAGACCTTTTTTTGTCTGGTTGGCTCGCGGACCTCGTGAGAAGGGAGTCTTTTTCGCCACTTCCGAGCTTGCTTCGCTTCTTGAAGGCTTCAGACTCAGGGCTAGCAGACTTGCTGTATATTCTCCCCAATAGTTTGGCCAAGCCTCTCGATTGTTGGCCTACTTGAGCCGGTGCTGTGGAATCTGTTGCTCTTCTCGTCGGAGTGGTAGGTTTTAACGCATCTGTTTCTGTCACCACTTGCACAAGCTTGTGGTGAATGTCTTCAGTGCTCGCCGGGTGACCATCTTTACTCAAGGCATTTGCTGAAGACGTTCGTTGCCCCACAAGCTCCCTTTGCACTGCAATTAGGGGCGCTGATATAGCCACGTTTGACTTTTCCGAAAGTGTAAGGTTCTTCTCAGTGCTATGTACTGAACTGTCGAGCAGTTTGAGCTTATCTACTGTGTTTCCCAGTTGCATGGAATTGGTTGTGTGCCGTCGAGTAGCATAGGTGGCCTCGCCAGATCGAGATTCGGTCATTGAGCTCCTACTAGTAGCAGCGGAAGTGTCTGGGTCAGGAATGATCTGCGAGGTTCGAGCCACCATCACCGGGTGCATTCTGAAAGGAGACACGGGGAATCTGAAGGCATCTCTGGAACAAACAGTAGAGCGTTTGCAAGGCGTCCCCGCTTCCAAGTCTCCTCCCGATGATGGAGTTTTGTGTGCACGAGTGCAAACCTCGTCATTTCCCCTCGTAGGAGTTGAAGCCACCGAGCTTGTCGCATGAATTCGTGAATACCATGAGCTGTTGAGTTCCGTGGACTTGTGATTTATCTTCTTCGATGGTACTGATACCGCTTGATTCACTGAAAGTTGTCAGTAGATGCACATGCAGGATAATGGACCATAACATACCTTCCGTCCGAATCGAGGAGGACACTGCAAATTCCTTGCGCCGCCTACGCGATCCAAATGTTCGAAGCAAGCTACGCTTCCTTCCACATGATAGATGTGACGAAGACATGTTCGCCTGTCTCTCTGGCGTTTTCTTTTTATTTTTTCCGTTTTGAGGTTATAATTGTAGATGAACGAATGTATGGTATGGCGAAATGGAGAAAAAGAAAGAAAAGAAAGAAAAGAAAAGAAGGACAAGAAGAACCTCTGAAACCGAGAGAGCGACAATGGTTAGATATATGGACGTGTCATCAAGACAGAAAAAAACGAATGGACAAGCGACGCAACGCTGCGTGCTATTCAAAACGGCCCCAGAGTGCAGCCGGATTTGGATCGAGGCCACACAAGAAGCTGGTCGTGATTCAAGAGGACCAGAGGCTGGGCGTTGCCGTTCGCGATGATCATGCTGTTATCCACCCTTTGCGTCACGCGCGTGGCTGAAAAAGAATGTATGGGAAAGAGCCGGGTTCATCTCACGAGGAAGACACATCCGAAGAGGAAGGAGTCAGCTGTTTCTTGACTTGGAGGCTCGATAGACTGGTCTCGTCCGTGAACACGGAAGACTGCTGAGGGTGGTTGTGAAAGGATGGAACCAGTGAAGGGGAGTGCGGTGAAGATGTTAGGATGTGAACATTCCGGCATGACTTGTGTTCCAGGCATCCACGTGGCAGACAGCGGTGACGGAAATTAATCCAATATTGTACTCGCAACTGGTGTGGTTTCTTGGCAAACTGTCTGTCAGGTGTTCCAGCTGTGCCAGCTGTGCCGGCCGTGTGCCAGCACGTTTCTGGCGAGTGCTTCCTACCCAGACGCATCTAATCCAACCAGACTTGACGTGCTCTGTGCCGTACCGACGAGACAGCATGAAACGTTTTTTTTCGTCCTGCTTCTGATTTGCGTATTCTTTCTCGCCGTGAGAGCATTAAAAGCGTTTGATTACATGGTACGTAGTGGGGAACCAAGCACAAATTCATTTTCAAGGTCTTATCCAATGCCTAATCCCTCACAAGTGATTCGCAGCCAGAACAGGACAATCCAAACAACGGTATGTCAAGACTTCGGCCCTAGACGCTTCCTGATTCACCACGGATCCCGGTTTTCCTCACGTATGACGAGCACTACTAGGCCAGGGAGGTAGGGAAGCTTGAGGGACGGGCACACGCAAGCGGTCGTTGCACAAGGAACGAAAGTCGCGCCCAAACGAGATTGTTTGAGAGAAAACATCGCTTGCACAAACGCGATGCCGCTTTCAGAGCTTTACATATAGCAGATAGAGTATCACGGTAGTGCAGAAAAACGTTCCATGTGCCTGGATGATCGTCTTCCGCAAGTTCAGTTCATCTTGCTACGACAAGGTCTTGGCAGAATCATAGCAAGTACGTTTGAGGCTACTGTCTCACGACTCGCAAGTAACCAGGAGTCTCGCTGTGCTGAGGCTTTGTTGGATGATTCTGCAACCCGATGTATCTTCTGCAGCAATTAGGATGTGAAAATGGTTCAATAATATTATTTTATGCCTGTCGGTCAGTCAATACGCCGCTTCAAGGTTGAACAGCCGTTCGAAGCTAATATCAACCCGTCAAGAGAGTTCCTGGTCGTCCTCAAACTCGTCACGTCTTCACTTTCTCAATCAGACCTCAGTACGGTGTCTTGCCACCCGTCCCAGCACATTTTTTACTTACATAGGTCATTAAATGATTCAAGTTTTTCAAACTCTATTCACACAATTGCAGCGTAACTCTTGAACTTCATTCACATAGCCAGAGGGGGTAAGATGCGATATCTGATTGGTTGTACGAGCTAATGTGCCCCCCACTCCTTAGTGCGGTTTAATGAAGTGCTAGTCAACCAATTATATGAAAGCTAAGTACTAGATACTTAAGCTTACGCTTAGACTACACTGTGTTAGAAGTATTGGTGGCCTCTTTCGCCATACACTACACACTATCCCCCGTCCTGACCAGAGACAATGGGTCGTGCGCCAGGGTCGTCCAGAAAAAAATTCCAAAACTGCCTGGATGCAATCGCCACTCTACATCTTGCGCGACGTCATTACGACACCAATCGACGAAGCAGAGGCGAGGCAGAGCGAACTCACGAGCAAGTTCGAGGCTTGGGTTGCAGCAGCTTAGTCCTCACACTGGACTGAAGAAGAAGTGCACGCTCTTCGCCATTCCACGACCAGTCCCCGACGAGACCCGATACCTCCGAATCCTGACATCATCCGCTTTCTACGACGCTCGATCAGGCCACTTGGTCATCCCGAACTTCATGCTCTGGGACGGAATCGGAAATCGTTGAGTGCCAGAAGCAAAAGACGGCAAAGGGTCAAAGCACGCTGCAGCCACTCCAAGCTTACTGTCGGTTGCGAATGATCACCCAACATGTTTCGAGCAGCGTTCGGTCTCCGCAGCGTTTCCATGCAAAATGGCCCAGCCTGGACCAACACATGGATACGGCGGGCATTCAATAGTGCAAAGTCAGGGGTAAAAGAGGGACAACGACAACAACAACGACGACGACGAGGATTAGAACTTCATCCTTTTCAAGGCGTAACCCGTCCCGCGACGAGTCGGCCCGGTCTGACATTTGTGCGATCACAACATCGAGGTTTTCGTTTCTCCGGCTGGAAGCGCAATACAACACAAACCGGAGCGGAGGAAAAACTAAGTTTAAGTCAGAAACTGAAGAGGTTGTCCAAAGAATATGGCTGGTCAGCAGTCGGGGTTTATCTCGCTCTAAGCGTTTTGGATTTCCCATTTTGTTTTCTCCTGGTGAGAATCGTTGGAACAGACACAATTGGTTGGTTACAATTGCTCCTCAGCTCGTTTAATAGGCGCATGGTGCTCTGAACTTTTTTCAAGCTCACACATGGACGAACGTCGAACATTAGGCAAAGTCGAGCATTACGTCATATCGAGCGTTAGCCAATTTATTCCCGAGATAGTTCGCCAAAAGTGGCACGAATACTGGCACTCTATTAAGAGCACTGAGGCCGAGACCTTGGGCAACGATGCTATCAGTAACAAGGCGGAAATGGCTGGTTGGGGTGTTAAGGAGGCTCAACAGCACCACAAGGAAGAAGCTAGTATGTACACGTCTCAGCTTGGCTAAGCCCCCGGCCCTCCCGGACAGCGTGATCTAACCGTCTGGAGGTGTGGTACAACGGCTAACAGCGCTTTTTTTGTCTTCACAGGTTTGGGAACCCAACTAGCGCTTGCTTACGCCATTCACAAGAGCTTTATCTTCTTCAGAGTGCCATTGACAGCAGCGGTCACACCCAAGGTTGTCAGGATATTACGTTCTTGGGGGTGGAATATAGGAAGACGCGCGTCCCCTTAGCATGGTGGCGGACAGGTTCAGAAAATCGAGCTAGAAATGACACGTTGTTAGAGCGGAATACTTGTATAATAGTAGACGAGGCCAAAAACAAAAGAAATATTTCTCTTAGATCATGATTGAACCTGCATTCAAGGAAAGGAATTGGTCCACAGGCATGTGCGATTAACATACCTACCTCGGTCGGTGGTTATTGAGAGCTTAGACTCATGACATTTCATTTATGTGATAGAATACACTTGCGATGCACACTCGACAGTGTGCGGTGGTGTCAGAGCACAGAGATCCTAAGAACCGTGTGTAATGTAAGTAAGTAGGTACTGGCGGGCTTGAACAGTCCAAAAAAACTAGAAACTGCGATCAACCTACGAGGAAGCACTGCACCGTTCTCAGCCTAGCAGCAGGTCAGCAGCAGCGTAACGGCCCGTCAACCAATTTGTATCTGCCGAAATCCGTGTATTTTGTGTTGTTGTCGGTTTATTGTCAGCCAACGATATGATTTAATGCAATATGCCGATGAGGCACGCATGGCTTGTGGAGAGGCTAGACCCCAATCCAGATAATGAGTACCTAAGTATCTAGGTACTCAGATACTTGAATATTGATAAATGGACGCAGCAGCAACTACTAGGTAGGTAGGTACCTACTACCTAGTATTTGCCAGGCTTCCAAGATTTCTGGGCCGAGGAGATGGCTGAATATGTAATCAGACCTTGGCGGGATTGTGATCGTCCAGCAGGATGGCATTTAAGCTTTTTTGGAAGGAGCTGGTGCAGACATGACAGCCCGCAGTTTCTCCCCTGCCCCCCACAAAAATAGAAAAAGGCAGGGGCCACCTGCCATGTGGACACCTAGGCAGGAACGTCTCGATCAAGCCTCAAGGTCTGGCCCTTGGGAATCTCGTTCACGTGTCAACTACGTCGGAGTGCTACTCCACTAAGACAGATGTGTACGGTCTTGCGAGGTATTCCTATCCACCCTACTACGTCCCACCAATTTGAACTCTGGCAGACGCTAGAACAGGCACCGCCGGTCTCCCTTTGAGATTTTCCTCGGAAGATGTTCTTGGGTCTTTGGCCGAGAGCGATCGAAACCAGAGCGATCAACAAAACATGGTTTCAGCTGGAAAGCCTCGAAAGCCTCCTGTCACCGCGATCCACTCAAGTGCCTTCCCCAACCTGCACCGAATATTCTCATGCTCTCGGCTGTTTCGAGCTGCCCTTATTTTGCATCCGCGCCTGACCGTTCGACTCCGTCAGCGCCAACGCTGTTCTCGCGATGCTGCGGACGGCTCTGTGCTGAGCTGTGCGAGTCCAAGGTTGGTGAGGTAGGGACCTAAGTAGCTTACACCTGGGCACACGAGAGACGCGTCTACTGATCACATTGGATGTAGAGATGGTCGGCGTCGACGCGCTGGTTGAACAAGGTTAATCTGATTTGCACATTCGTTTATCACGAATCACGGCACAGGTGACATCTGCTGCTCGCACTATGGGTCCACCATGCCATGTGTTGAATCTTCCATTAAGCCCGATGTCACCAACGACCGACCATGGGCGGATTGGCTCGGCTCCGGACCGGACAAGTCATTACGGAGGGATGACCCCCTTATCGTCCGAGTCGGCCGACATTTTGTTCTATTTTACGTTGCAGTCTGGACAATGACAGCGCAAGTTGATGGCAGGTCCCAAAGGAGCTAACCGTACTAAGTAGCGAATATAGTGAGATGCAAGAGCTAGCGTTTCGTGCATTGAAAAGACCAGACGATGTTACACAAGTCAGGTCCAGATTACGTGCAACGCCCTCATGCAGACGTTTTTGTCGATACATCTACGCTGGTGTACAAAGTGACGTCACAGACGATTGGTGATAGTGTTCAGCACAGGGGTGCTTCGGGACTACGCGCACCGCAGGGAAACATCTTCAATCAATATACAAGAGGATCCATATGATTAACAAGGCAAAGCAGATATCGGCAAATGGATGAGTCCAGATGTCAACCCTTGCGGCAGGGCGCCATGCCATGTGGAACATGATTGCGCGCCTACCCTGCACGTGGGACGCCGTGGACGATGACGAAATGTGACATTCCACAAGATATACAGGAAAGACTCTGTGCCGTGCTAAGCGCCTACCCACTTTACCTAGGTACTATTCGTGATTGCGCGGTGGTGTGAAGTCTAACCAAAATTGTGTGCGTATAATACCACGAGTAGGTTGGGGCTGCGGACGTGCGGGAACAGCGAAATTCGACCATTCGAATAACCATTCCCGGACCATAAGTTACATATCCCCTTGACGTCGAGCAGGCTACACCTTTTTACTTGTCCATGTCTAGTCAACACTTGTTGCATAACAGCTGCCAATATATATATTACATGGACAGGTAGAAAGGCGTAGCGTTTCGGCACCGTACCAGGAGGGTGTGCGGTTTAGCCTTATGTGCCTATGGCTGCAAGAGTGAGTAGAGGGCAATGAACCGGCATATTACACGCCACGGCGCCAACGTGAGCTTGATCGGATAAGCTCACTGCCGAACTTTGGATAATGTGCGTCTGAGGATACAAAGTCGGCCAAAAACAAGAAAAAAAGGGGGGGAAGAAGAAGAAGAAGAAGAAGAAGCAGGGAAGGAAGTGTCATGACAAGTCTCCTACAAGGCCAGGACTACGCCAGAGGCATTGTTGCTGCCAGGAGAGCTCGAGCGCACCGCGGAGCAAATTTTCTGGTTTGAAATTACACGGCGAAACGCTTCGACAGGTACTTAGATGCGAGGTGGAGGTTGCCTAGGTACTAGGTAGGTACTTACGTTACCTGCGTATACCTGGTGCCTGCTGGGTACTCAAACGGGTACTTTCATGCATAGACGAAATTAAACTTCGCAGATGATGGGTCTCGACAAGTCCCCAGCGGTCTTGAACTCAACGCATCCTTGCTCGAGATGATGGGGCGCCAGTGCTGACAATTATTTTGCGCTCAGTCCGGTGGTATGAGTAAGAGAGGGTGTGTGAGGCTGCACTGTAGGGACGCACAACGTGCGCCATACGTCAGAGCCGTGGCTAATATTCTGACCTTCAGCCATCGACGATGGCCTGCAGTTAAACGACCGATTTAAGTTCTGTCGTGTTTCAGCAAGCACTGGTGGACGGAGAGGCCAAGTCGCTTTTTACTGATGAGTTACCTCGGGTGTTTTCATTCCCCGAGTTGAGGAAATATGTCAAATATGCCATGATACAAAGCACTATTGTTGTCTTTTTATTTTCCTTCCCCATCTCAATACCATTCCCCTTATCACACGCAACTTGAGAACAAACAAGGAAAAACGATGACCGAATTAGGGGGTGGGATCATCGCACGGGATATTCGACCCACTTCGCTGCGTGCACGGTGGGTAGAAGCGATGGAAGGTGCGGGTGCCAAACTCTATCTCTCTACTCATGACCAATTGTGTGGAGTCTGGTCTGGCGCCGCGACTTGACACGCAACCCGTCCTGGCTCCCAAGGAAAGCGCCATGTGCAAATTTCCACTTTAGACACAGCCCACGTTGACATCTCTTCGACACTCCCCTCCCCTTCATTAGCACTTCTCCCTTGAGGGCAACGGCGTCGTGAAAGGCAAATTCCAAGCGACACGTAGCGACAATAACGTGTGAAAGCTGCACATTTGGTTTGTCGCAGCACCGCACGCAGTAATCATGACTTGTAAGTTGTCATACTTCTCTGACACACATCTTACCATTGAATTTGATATAATAAGTATGTATCAACTGGCAAGGCAGACGCGATGAGCGGAAGGCGGAAACCTGGCATTTGGCTGTTCAAACTTGTATTCTCTTGCATAGCACCTGGCGCGCGCATACATGTGTATGGTCGTAGGGCTAACATTGAACGGATTTGACGCCAACCTATGCTGGATCGCTAGCGAGTTCTCCATTCGTCGTAGCTTGCAACTCTGATTACTCGACTGCGTGGCAGATGGCCCGGCTACGACGATAATGTGGCATTCGCAAGCCAGACCAAAGTCAATAGCGACTCGCAACGGCAAGCCCGGAAACCTAAAATCAAAGAAGAAGAACTTAAGTTTTTTTTTTTTTTTTTTTTTTAGTTTTTTTTTTCTAAAGAAAAAAACTTTTTCAAAGAGAACAGACAAAAAAAAAAAAAACCTAGATCACCTTTGGCGAAAAGAGTCGGTCGCCCGAGCTTTGACGGTTTGTTTTTCCAGTTGTGGAATTGAATTTCTCGAACCGTTTTGCTGTTGGTCTTGGGTTTGGGAACCGTCAGAAGTCGCCAAAGTGTCGTATGCGCGGTACGTGGTGCGTTGCAGGTTCCATGCAGAAGTGTCTAACTAACCGAGTTGTTTATAGAGAGAAAGAAAAGGAAAAAAAAAACACATGGGCAGATAAACGACATGGTGCAAAGGAAACGGCATCTCGTTCTCCTATGGAAAAGCCATCTGGCCTCCGTCTATGATCGTGGACGTGGCCATCATGGATATCCCAAACACACATTGTCACTCACACCCTCCCCTTCCAAAATCTCCCTCCGCTCTTTCTCCCCATTCCTTATCCGGACCGAGGAAGGGCGTCAAGGGGGTGTCGCGAATGAAAGCGTGGCCGCCCCACGACTCCGTGGCTTGAATCAGGTCGCAACGACAAAAAAACTTAAACAATGGGAAAATAATTACAGTTGCATTTTCAGATCCAGCCCCTTGGCCCCGACCTGATGGCAGCTTCCCATGGCGCCACGGCGACAGCTCGCCACGACCTACTCCTTTGGGTCCAGACGTTGCTTTTTCGGGTTCCTATTCGGCCGGCCACAGTCACATACACTATTTCATATAGTATCCATACCAACGTTACAGATATTGCATACTTGGTACCTAAAAGTAGGTACCTACGTACATACATACTTACTTGGCTAGGTAGGTACCTAGATAAGTCCACCGCGGCATGCCATCATAGCCGACGAGGCTCATCTATAAAGGATACTGCGCTTGCCCAGATCCCTTTGAACCGTGTTTGATCGTCCACAGATCATAGGCAGCCATCCCTGAAGCCGCCGTTTCCTGTTCAGCCTTTTCAGCCCCTTGCTATTCTGTTCATCCAACGCGAGACGAGACGAAACCGATTCGGGAGCAAGCTGCACGCGCCGTCTCTCAGACTCCGACACTCCGGCTTTCAGCTCTCGTGGCTAAACTGGTTGTTTCCAGTGCCAGCTAAAAAAAAAATAGACAGCTTCTTCCATTTTTTATTTTATTTTGTCTGTCGGCAGACTCGATTGCCGAGAAAGGCCGGCTATTTTTTTCTTTTCTTTTTCAGACCCTTTGCTACCCCTAGCGGAGAGCGAGAGCTTGTCCGTCATTGAAGAGAAATAGGATCGCCAAGACAAAGCACGCGCAACACAAAAAAAGCAAAATTTCAACCTTGAACGAGGTTTCTCGCTTTTCCGCCCATCAGATCGAGCCCGTCTCATCACGGACTTTGAACTTGTCGAGTTCCTACTTGCTCTCTACTTGGCAGCGGAAAAAGAAAGAAAAAGAAAAGGCAGTTTTCAGTCACCTGCTGCCGGTGTTACGTCGTTTTCTCAATCTTATTAGACATTCTCGCATAATCCGGTCCCACCAGCCCAAGCACGTTCACAAAGTCTTGTCCCACCACCCCCAAACCAGGGCGCTTTTTTTTTTATTTCATTTTTGTTTATTCTTTAAACCCGCCCAATTCACACCGGCAGAAACAAGTCCAGCACACGGGCACACATACCTCTTGTTCTCTTTCATGCACATTTATACATGAGCGACCCTCCCACCATCACATCCTGCCCTTTTCCGAATATGTTGTCTGTTGTATCTCAAGATCCCCACCATTATCACGAACAACACCTACACCCACACCTTAACCCGGTCCAATACACATCCTATAACCGCACAATGCCTCACCGAGAAGACACACCCGTTGTGAGTCTCGTCAGGACTGGCACGTCGACGCTTGGCAAAACATCAGATGCGGCCGTGGCTCAGGCACTCGAGATTGCACGCGAGAGCCCGGACGGCGCCTCGGATCCTACGGTTAGCAAGATTCTCGAACACTCGCTCTCTCAAATCTGGGGTAGAGTGCAAAGCCAACCCGACTCCTACGTGATGAGCCGGGACGAGTTTTCCGTCTTCAACTTCTTCCAGCATCGCTTCGTTGGAGACAAGGACGCCATTGCCGCGAGGAAGCGTTACTGGGACAATCGTCGCGCCTAGAAATAATAGGCACAACCTATAATTTTGCGCTCAACGTTGTTTTCTTCTTCAACTTTTCTGTTATTTGCTTTAAATTTTTTCCTGTTACTCTCGTTTGCTTTATGAAGGCGAGCGTTCTTCTTTTTACTCCTCTGCCATCAAGGACAGTTTTTCGTTATTTAACTGCCCACGGAATACCATGTCGAGCAGCATCTTATATCCTGACAGGTGCTCCAAAGTCTGGACCGTCCCGCAAAGATGGGCGAGCGGTTCACCCAATAACAGCTGTCAAGGATCATTCCTGGTATTCAGCAAGCTGGCCGGCGCCATCAAACCCCCAAAATGAACGCATTTGCGGTAGCCCAGAGATGTTGTCTCGACCAGCACCGCGGATGCTTCGCATCAATAAGCAGATATTTTCTGGGCCCAGAAATCTCGCAACGACCGGAAAACCACTCCGACAAGTGCATCGTGCGCGAGGCCAAGAGCCAGCGGCATAGATGATATTCACAACTCTCGAGCCGATGCGACATGTAGCCTACTTACGTTGAGAATGGCCGACAAATAGTCACGAAAACGTGCTGGCAGCCGTCAAGACGCGGCTTAAACCAGCAGCTCCCGGGATCGATGCTAGAATTCGGTCGGGGATAAAGCCTTGGTGTGATGGCTCAAGGAAGGGTTTCTGTCACTTGCAGAAGGCAGACGCCGCACTCCGTGAATTTGGGCGCTAAGGCAATGGGAGCTGGGCGCTGGGCACAGACCCCAGGCGGGGCAAGTGGGCTTGGCTTGGCCCAGTTCGTTGGGTTCGTTAGGTCGGCGGGCCTCGGAAGTTGGAACATGCACTTGCACCTGGACGCCGCACGATGCGAATCAAGATGTGACACCAGGTTTTTAAGAGACATGAGGCATGAGGTATGAGGCATGAGGCATGAATGTTTTCCTAAGGGATGCTTTATACTGCTTTTCTTTTCTTTTCTTTTTTTTCGTTTCGTTTCCCTTTTTCCCTTTTTCTTTGTTTCTTTTCTTATTTTCTTATTTTCTTTCTTTTTATCTTCTTTTCCCTTTCTTCTTTCATCTTCAATGCCCATGTATCATACCAAGCATGCACAAGCAGCAGTGCAGACCAGCACAGCACAGCAATCGATTTAAATGTACTATATACACCGCATATAGACGCCAAGCATCACTAAACGATGTTCATTTCTTTAAGTTTACATGTACACTACAAGTGACAAGACATAGTTGACCGACGAGGGGGTATCCCGGATTTACCCAATTGAAAATACAGATGTTGCATCTTCTTATAGCAGAGATGATAAAACTGCAGAAGTCTAGTACTTGAAATACTAACATCTTTTTCTTTCCTTCCATGTACCTCAATAGCTTACTTATCGGCTCTCTGTAAAAAGGTTATTCGCGATACCTTGCGGTGATTTAAAAAAGAATTTTGTCAAGTTGGTGTAGGGTCCCAATTAAGACCGTGGCATGGATGTAGACAGTCGACGAAAATGGCTGACCGTTGACGGGTCATTTCCTAGCCTCGCGATGAGCGGATGAATGATTTTCTCGTTCTCGTTCTTTTGTTCGTTTTTTTTTTTGTGTTTTTCCTCCTCCTTATTGTTATAATTATTTTTATCATTTTTATTGTTATTTTTCTTTACTAAATCTTTACTAAATCTTTTATTTTATTTTTATTGATTTATTTTACTATTTGTTTTTCTACTTATTTCACTCTTTTTCTTACCCTGCTTTACTTTTATCTTTTACTTTTACTTTTCTTTTTTTACTTCTGTTTAATTTCTCTTTCTCTCTCTTTTCCCTTGTCTTTTTCTCGTCCTTTTTCCTATTCGTGTCGTCTCGCCCTCCAATGCAGGTACACTCCCCGGAAATGGTCAGACACTCCAGTCTCCTCCAGAGTCTAATGTTCCTTGTCCAACCCCTTGCTTTGTTTTTTTTTTTTGAGGCGCTTTTTTTATCTGGGCTGCTTCTTCTGGTGGCGTGCGTTGTTTTCTTTTCTTGTTTTCTCGCGTCTATACGGGCCCTGTTTTATAGTACTTTTTTTTTTTACCTAAAAAAAAAAAAAACAAAAATCTCGGAACCTTTTTTTATTGCGCCTTTTTAGCACTTCTGTTTTTCTGAAAACCAAAGAAACCCTTTCTGTCCTTTTCCTTTTGCGCGCGAATATGATTGATTGGTTGTCCATTGTGCCGCGCCATCCGACACAGAGGCCACCGTACGGCGTAAAGGCCAGAATGGAAATCCCACCAACAAATCCCACCATACGTGTTACATCCAGAAGGAGCTGATATGTATTGATGATCTATCTAAGAATGCTCACACCACACAAAATGTATGGTATGGGCATATCTGGCCAGATGCCTAATATATGAGGCTAGACTAGGGCATTGTAGTCCGCGGGGTCTAAAGAGCTTAGGCTAATAGGAACCTAGGGATCCCGCGATGCGTAACACCACCCCTATAGCTGAATAGCTAGCCTATTCTAAATATATATAATATCTGTTTATAAAGGAGTGGGATATAGAAAATGTTAGATGCGTTAAGGTGTCTAAAGGAATTTGCGTGTGGAAGGTTAGGCTTTTAGTAAGGTTAATAAGTTATAACTAAAGCTAATGTATAAGCAGTAAAAAATATATAGAAAATATATAGAAAAAGAAAAAGAAGAGATATTAAAGTGTAATTAGTGATTTCTATAGGAAGAAAGCTTAGACTTTAAGGCTATTTAGAGTATATATATAAAGTTACTATATTTTTTATACTTAAGGCCTTTAGTAAAGCTATTAGTAATTATCTAATTAGTGCTAATCTGCTTAAGGTAGAAAAGGCTATTGTAAGCTCTCTATATAATTTATTTATATTATAAATCAATATGCCTTATATAGCTATAATACTTCTTATTTAGTACATTTGCCTTAGTGTTCTAACTATCTATAAATAATAACAATAGGTGAATCTAACTAAATCTAAAGTTTTTAATTAGCTAAGAGACCTAGGTTATAGAGAGCGCTGTGGGCGTAAGATTAAGGAATTTGGCTTTTATAGTGCTTAACGTAACTATAGATTGTTGCTTTAAAGCCTAAAGAATAGCGCTGCTGTTAACTAGCACAACATAACTAGCTGTAGAGCGCCTTATATTAAGGTTATTGCTATAAGAGGCATTACTATAGCTATAGACTTAGAAAGAGTGTTTAGTAGTACTATTATTTAGTATACTGCTAAAAAGAATCTTTAGATCCTTTATACCTTAAAGATTGTTATAGACTAGCCTAGATGGCGACTGCAATCTAGTGTTAATGAAGTTATTATTATCCATAAGGGGGAAGGAAAGGTTACTATCCCCCTCCACTATATGTCTAGTTTATATATAATATATGCTTATAGGGTTTACCCTCTAGGTAAGGTAGGTTACCTTATATACTTCTTATATACTTCTTTCCTATTTTACTAAGAATCTAAGCCTTTAGCTTAAATTTATTATATAGCTTTTTACTATACTATTCCTTAGCTATAAAATAGTTAGTAAATAGTTAGGTTATAATAATACTATTAAGGTATAAGTAATATACCCTACTAAGTAAAACTATATATCCTAGTTAGTCTTAATTTAATGCTTAGTATTAATAAAATAAAACCTAAAATAAAAACCTAAATAAAAATCCTAAATTAGTAAGTTAATTATATTTTAAATATTAACTATAAATCTCTTAGTTAGCTCCCTTAAGCTTATAAGTATTATTTTACTATTATTTTTATTACTAATATTCTATATATATTAAGCCTTTTATTTAAATATTAATTAATACCTATTTATTCTTTATTATTATTTAATATCTTTCTTATATACCTTTTATAATATTAATAAATAATTTATTATTATTATTCATTAGATTTAAATAATAAGCTCCCCTATCCTTATTACTTTATTTATTTTAAAAACTAAGGTTATAAAATTATATTTACTATTATTAATACTTTTTCTTCTTTTCCCTTACCTTTAAATAATTACTATATTTTAGGCTATTATAAAATAAAAGGTAACTTAAAAAATAAGTTATATACCTTTATAAATCTTTTCTAACTAAATATTTAATACTTATTCTATATTCTCTATATAGTAAATAATAGCTTATTTTTATATATACTAAGCTTTAAATACTTTTATAAAGAGTATTAAAAAAGGAAATTAATTTATATAAGGAATATTACTATATTTATCTAAAGTTTTACTCTTTACTACTTTATTTATAAAATAATAGTAATTATTTACTATAGTAAAGCTATAAAGATACTTTATATTTTTATTTATAATACCTTTAATAATAAAGGGAAAAAGGTTATTTTAAATAAGCTATTTAAAGCTTTATATAATTACTTTATTACTACTTTATATACTATAAAGAAATATACTATACTTACTATTATTACTAGCTTCTTACTTATATTATTTTTTTATCTACTAGCTTAACTTTAGTTTATTATTAATAAAATACCTTTATATTTATTACTTATTTTTATTATTAATTTTATTATAATTTACTTATTAAAAGCTAATATTAACTATACTAATAGCTAGTTATTTAAGGTATAATATTAAATTAAATAATTAATACCTATATATTAAGATTTATTTATTTAGCTTTAATTATATTAGCTTTTTTTACTAATTTACTTACTATTATATTTAAAGAAGTAAATATATATATCTATACTACCCTCTTTTATTTTATTAAGTATAATACTCCCTTTTACTATTATTATACCTTTTTTTACTATTAATACACTACCTTTTACTAATACTATAATACTACTTACTATTTACTAGCTTTTAATATTTATAATTATTAGAAATAATGGAGG
>AFRA01000664.1:0-20125 GCA_000223055.1 Claviceps fusiformis PRL 1980
CAAAAAGAAACAAAAAGAAACAAAGAAGAGCAAAAATCCCAAATCCAACCCACCAGCTTCCTTGCCACTGCCGCCCCGTTTCATACCTTGCGGCGAGTGTGTGTGCGCCGATACCCTCTCCTGCCCCATTCGGCAAACAGTCCGTCTGGGAGACCATTCCACGGAAGTCCCTCCAGTGCCTTGGGCCTTGTGCCTGGTTCACGGCGTCGCGGCGTATGAGGCTGCAGAACCGGGCGAGGCGGGGGGGGTTCAGTGTCGCAGCAAGACGATCGTATCAACAACCAAGAGGTAAAGAACAAGGAAGCAGAACAAGAAGGAGAAGAAGAAGAGCAGAAAACGTCATACGGCGTGCTTGGGTGTGATGCGCCCAGGGCGGGTCTGTCACATGGGCATGGGATGATCCATGGCGCGGGAATTTGATGCATGAGGTGCATGCTTGGGGGGAGGGGGGGTTGGTTTGTTTGGGTGGTTGCGTTCACATTCAGATGTTGTGCGTGTTGTTATGCAAGTATACACGGTAGGTACCTATATAGAGACACACGCAGAGAGTAAGTATGTCGAGTGTACAACGCACACAGTACGAAGCTATACATACACACATACAAGTATGAAACCATGTATACATTATACACAACACATCTTGTCAACGGCCCGCGCCACTCGTCCCGCAATATAATGTGTCAAAAATAGCCAAACTCAACTCCACACCTTGTTGCCTTTGTGCCTTGAATGTAGTTCCCTCCGACCGGACCATTTTGTTTTCAAATACCGGCCAGTACCGTTTGGTTAATGGATGGCTGTCTGTATTTTGCGTCAAACCCGTCGGTGACAGCGCATCTGCCGCCGGTGGTGCTGTGGTACCTATTGATAGCCGCAAAGGCTGTGTCTGGAGGGATGTTGGTGTAGATACATGCAGTACGGAACTATACACACACACACACACACACACACACACACACAGTACGAAGTCATACATACGCTGATACAGTACGAAACCATACACACACATACATGCCGCACCAAACTATATATATACACACATAGCACGAAATCATATACACACACACATACAAACACACCCCCAAATCCCAACAAATACCGCCCTACCCCGAAGAATAGATCGACGACACACCACACGCATCGGGTATATCAAACAACAAACCAAACCAAACCAAACCATCCCGTCTCATGACCCCCGCCGGACGGTGTTTCTCACATGCCTGGCATCGATTCGCTTATGCATCATTGTTTGGTGGTGCGTAGGGTTGGATACGTGCAGCAACGACCCTGGCCGTTGGAAAAAAAAAATGGTGGGGAGGAAGAAAAGAAGAAAAAGAAGATGAAAAAAAGAAAATCCCTCGTTCCCTGCCATCCATGTCAACATCATATCCAAGCCATATGGTTGGTCAGCCGAATCAGACAGCGTGATGCGTTATAAACAGAGGCACCTATTGTACAGCCCTGCTCGACGCAAAGTAATCCTGGTACACAAAAAAGGGCTGTGCAAAGGCGGCAAGGTTGCCAGCGTTAACACCTTGTCCTTCATGTCACTATGCTTTTTTCAGCAGAAAAGCCTGTCCATGTGCAAAGGCAGTCGTTGAAAGTTTTTGCCAGACTCGTGGATTGATTCTTCCTCTTGTCTGTCTCCGCTGTTACTAGACTGCCAGTTGGAGTCCGACGTGGTGCCTGACCAAAACTCACAGAACCTCCTTTATAAAAAAAAAAAAAAAGACAAGGGAGAACTCCTGCATGGAAAAAAAAAGAAGAAACAACAAAAAAGCACAGAAAGAAAAAGAAAAAGAAAATCGTAAACGTCATAGAACTTTGAGGTTCGCCAAAATGCCGTGTTTTCCCACCGCAAGAAATCCATTTCATGAAACACCACACGCGTACACACACACACACATCCTTTCCCCCCCTTTTTTAACGAGTTGTTGGGTCCTCTTCCAACATGCAGGCGTTTTCCAGTATGTTGGTCCACTTGCCGCTCGTCCCAGCATGGCTGTGTTTCAGATGTTGCCGAAAGTGGTCAGCCCTGAAAAATTTCTTGGACGAATTGCATTCCCTAAACTTGTGGACTTCTCGCAGATGACGAATGCGCTCATCCCAATCATGCTCAGTGGCATGATTCGGTACCACACTGCCAGACAACGCGACCGACCCAGGTCCTCGGCCTGATCGGGGAAACTCGTCTCCGCAGTAGCCGCAGGAGTCGGCCTCTCCAGGGCGGCTCGTTGAATCGTGGAATGCACGATCATAAGCAGTCAGAGCAGAGCATGACCAAGAGTGGCGGCGCACATGGAGCGAGTTTTGGTGTCTTTCGGCCTCATTCTTGTTCTTGAAACGGTTACCACAAAATACGCACTCATATTGCTTCTCGGCTTCGTGTGCACTGATACATGTGAGAAGAAAAGCGCAAAGGACAAGCAAAATGGTAAAAAGGAATTAGCCATGGTTCGGAAGTTTTTGTTTTTGTTTTTGTTTTTTTTTTTTAAAAAAAAAGGGGGGGGGGATTGCAAATGACTTCATGGGGCCTTTATTCTTATTTACCTTAGTTCTTCAGCCGTGTCAAATTTCTTTGGCTTCTTGGGACAGCATTCGCACATATAAACGGGCTGAACCTTGGAACCCGAAGGCTTCCGCAATTCCACCATTTTCCTGGGGCTGGTAGCAGAAATGTTGCGTCCGTGTGGGTTGGATCTGCCTGAGATGGAGTTGCGAGGGCTGTGGTTGACCGAGGCAGGTGTCGTGTAGGGCGAGTTGGAGCAGGTCGGGGAGATGCCGCCGGGAGAATTGGCACCGGAAGATCGACGACCGTATGAAGTCGCCGTGGTGGCGCTGGACGGGGCCGCGGACATGGTGGAAATGAATGAGTTGGATCGGGAGATGGCTGCCGATGACATGGATGACGTCGAGCTGATTTGAGGCATGATGTGAAGTCGAGGTGTGGGAGATCTGCGTGAATTCAAGTCTCGGCGACGGGCCTCAGCGGAAGCGCCGCAAGGATGGCCTCCAGCAGGAGGACTGGCGGCTCTACGTTTGTGGCCGGCGACTGAACAAACCTCCTCGGAATGAAGCCTTTTTGGCGACATGGCGTCGTCCATTTCCATGTCCTCGGTGCCAGTAAACTCGTAGTTGCCGTAGCGCGAAGACGAGACATCGTCATTCTTGTTGCGACGGGTGCGCGTTCGGGGAGGATAGTCAATGTCTGATGCTTCCCTTATTATCCGCTGTGGAGGGAAGTGTCTAAATGGGACCGATCCTGGAGATACGGCAGAGAAAATTGGTGTGTCGACCGAGAGCCCGGGTGGGGAGTCGCCAGAAGAACGACGATTCAAGGGCAATTGTACAGGTATGTTCAAGGTCGAGACTCGGGTATTACGCTGGTGAGCGTGGTCCATCACGGCCGATGAGGTCATACATCGTGGAGACCTGTCGAGTATGCAGACACTGTCGAGCTTCTTTTTCATGCTGTCACCATGCAGATCGGCAGCTGACTGGAAGGGAAGTTGGCAAGCCTGGAAAAACTCGGTCGGCCGTCGATTGTGAGACCTTCTGTTCCGTGTTAGTTTTTTTTTATTTTTTTTTCCCCCTCCGTTTGTTTTCTTTTTCACACACACTAGAAGATGAGAATGAGATAAGATATACACATCCATCTTCCAGCATCTACCGTCTCTCTCCAAGAACCTTGCGAGTCTCTAGTGCTTCAAAATAGGGCGCCACACACCTTTCCGCTGCCGTGTAACTTGCGTAGCCCTCATCACCATGGATGTTGTTTACAGTGCCCCTTCTCTTCGCGCGAGAGCTGCGATCACCATTACACGATGGATACATGCTGCCATGGAGGCGCGAGGACGATGATGAAGCAGAGTGACTGTAGGGTTTCTTGAGGCCTTCTCGTCGGACTGGAATCTCCAGGCCGGGGAGGTGGCGTGGAGGGGGTAATGGCGGAGGAGCGGCACCTCGAGATTCAAGTTTGGGTATCGAAACTGCTGGGCTTCCGGCAAGCACAATATCGTGGTGTCGGCGGCAGCGTCCGGGACGAGGCGAAAGGATGCTCGGTAGTTCAAGGAAGGGATCTCTGTGTTGGGGCGGGAAAGCCATTGTGGTTTTGATGGTGGTTTTGTCTGTGGGTTTTTCTTCTTCTTCTTATCTCTTGGAAAAGGGAGAAAGAAGGGGGGGGGGTTCCCTTTTTTTTTTGGGGGCTGAAAATTTAATTCCTCTTCAGTCCGCTACAATCAATCTGCAACTTGTACGACGGGATCGAACGGTGAGGTAAACGACGGCGGGAGGCTGGCTGAGGGCGGTAAGAAAATTGACGAATAGGCTTTGGAAGAAACGAGTTACGAAGCGGGCTGTATCCTTTCATGGATGAGAGGGAAGGCCGGCCAGGGATGGTGGAAAGGCGTGAGTCGTGTGTCCGCAGAAGTCGAAGGCCGGTTTATGACTCGGGCAGAAGAAAAGATGAGGCTTTGTTGGGTGGCGATGGCATGAGGGTATTTGTTTGTGCCAGGGCCAAAGGTAGCACAACGGAGCAGCCAAGAAAGGAGCATCGGCTTTTCCAAGGGGCCAAGAAGAACGATGGCGAAGGGGGGAGAGGAGATGATGAACAAATCAACAAGTATGGACAGAGAAAAAGTGGACGAGTAAAACAGATACAAAAATGCGCGGCACAAACAAGAGGGAGAAGAAATAAAAGGAAAAAGAAACGAAAAGAAAAAAAAAGGAAAAAAGGAAAACCGAGCAGCCAAATGCTCAAAGGCTCCCGAGGCTTCCAAGGCTCAAACCAAAGGCTCGCGAGAGAGGCGCATCAATTCCCGGGGGCGATGAAGGGGAATGGGCAGGTATAAGTGAAGATGAAAGGGACCAGCAGATCTATGTACCATGGCGTCGCAGCCGCGGGCTACCGACGGTTTTGTTCGCTGGAGACAGGCTCGGGCGGAGGGCTTTGAGGGACAGGGGTGACGACGACAAGGCAGGTTGACAGGGGTGAGGGGGTGGGGGGTGGAAAGGGGGGGGGGTGTGGGGGAGAGGGACGCTGCCCAGAGAGGTCGAGAGGGCCAGATGCAAAGCTCCAAGAGGCGTGCGCGCAACAGCCCAAGTGCCCGGGTACCCAAGAACCGTGTACCGTGTACTGTGTACGGGCAGCGTTCTGTGTCGGCACGCCTCCTCCCGGCCCTGTTGCGCTGAGCAACCGCAGGCCAGCTTGAAGTACATTGCACATGCAACTTGCTGCTGCGTTGACGCCGGACACTTGATACTTGACATCAGACCAGACACTCGACGCCGGGCACCTGACGCCGGGCACCTGTCCAACACTCGACTGGGCGTGGACAAGCAGGCAGGTTGACACCTGGAAATCAGACCAGCATTGTCCGGTCTGGTCGGTCCAGCTGGTCAGACGCCAGACCTTGCAGAGAAGCCCTTCCCCCGAGACCCCGAGACCGGCTGAGCGTCGAGCGACATCAGCCAAGTGCAAACCGCAAATTGGACATTGTACAGGCAGCAGGATCCGGTATCCCAACGTGGCTTCCCTGTTCCGGTGTGCATATACATGATGCACATGGCACACATAGAAATTACACATGTACATGCATATACACACGTACCCATCGACACCTGTTGGGTCGAGTTGCGCGGCCCCCAAAATGGGTGTCTGTCCAGGGATGAGCAGAGCATGAGCAGAAAAACTCCGTTCAGGCGGTCTGAAATAGGCGGCAAGGCTTCAGCTTGTCTTAGACGTCGGCCAAGTCCCCATTCCATCGCCATTGGCAGAAACCAGTACACAAGTCCGACTCTGTCGTGAGAGAACGCTGACCGGCAACGCCTTGTTTGGTTGTTTGGGTGGGGGGGGGGGGGGATGGAAGGGGAAAGCGTAGGCAATGGGCATGTTCGAAAGACGACGACGGATTCATAAACACAGACGCAGGCTACATCGATGATCGGACCCTAGGGCTGACAAGAAAACATGAGGCTTTAACCAGGTCTGGGTATACGTACATACATACCACATACGGTATGTAAGACCCGTGACGCGAGACGGACTCGAATGCAGCAAACTTGGAGCAGCGTCCCCTGTCCTGTGTTGCCTGAGTTTGCCGTCGACAAGTATTTCTCGCCTGTTGGGCCTGTCGACGTTCCAAGTTGACAATTGGCATTGTTCAATGTGTGCAGCGCCGATCGACGGCGACGGCCATTGGCTAGCGACCAGATCGCCTAGCTGCCAGACTGCCAGACTGCCAGACTGCCAGACAACTGGACAGCAAGCCAGCCAGCCAGCCAGTCAGCCGGGGTGCTAAGTCCTGGAGGCGGGGCACGCGGGGGAACTCCGGGATTGAGAGGAGGTCAACTGGTTGGTGTCCCTGGTCCCGTGCAAGGCAAGCTGGGTCATGTCACTGGTCACTGATGCGCCAACTTGCATCATTGGACTTGGACCTTTTGACCTTGGACCTTGTCCATGCCATGTTGGAATTTGCTCATTCTCAACCCTGAGCCTTCCAACAGCTTGCAAGCAAGCAGACAAGCAACCAGACGGCATCGTGTCTGCGTCTGTCAAACGTCGCGACATTCAAAGTCCAAGTGCGACGCGCAGCAGACAGCCACATGCAGAAAAGAGAGAAAGGAAAAAAAAAAAAAAATACGCCACGTCCGCATCGCTTCGCACAAAACCTCAGTCGATTCCTTCTTGCCCCTCTCCCCCATGCCCAAGTCTCTGCCTTCGTATCGTGCTGCATCTATCCTTTCGTTGAATGCCATCATGTGCGCTCGTGTCATTCAGCTTTCAGCGGTCCAAGACTCCAAACCACCTTGCCCCGAGTCAACGAGGCATGAAATAGGGAACCTTTTCTTTTCTTTTCTTTTCTTTTCTTTTCTTTTCTCTTCTTTTCTCTTCTTTTCTCTTCTTTTCTTTTCTCTTCTTTTCTCTTCTTTTCTCTTCTTTTTTTTTCTTCCCTTCCCAAACAAACAATGTTTCTCATTTTAGCCTGCCAGCAGCAGAAGTGCCATCATGCCCGGCGGCAAATCCAGCCATGTCTTGGCTGGTTTCCTGGTTTCGCCCGCCCTGTGGAATGCCTGCCTCCCTTTTTGATTACTTGCCAAGCACATGTCGTGTCGCCACTCGGGGACAAGGCTCATGGCCGTACTGTGTCGTACATGTATACATGCATGTATGATTGTACATACCGAGATAGATATGTACGAACATGTAGTTGGTGTACATTGCAAGTACATGTACAGTACATCAGTGTCAAGGACTGGCACGTTGTTTCAATCCTCACCCTGAGGGCAGTCTCCGCACAACGTGGCTTGGCGCTTCTATTACCGTGACATGGAGAATAGCCTGAAATCGTCGATGCGCTCCTGCGGGAGGTTCATGTTGGATGCGATCCAGCATGGCCATTGGCATTGGCAGCCCACAGCCCACTTGGGACGCTGGGGACGATGGATGGGCCCATGGGGACCGGAACAAAAGGAGGGGAAGCAGAAAAACAAGCTGCAAAGCCGCCCCGCTGCGGCCGAGCAAGTCGGGGAAAAGGCAGGTGGCAGGCAGGTGGCAGGCATCTGAGAAGAACAAGTCAAAGTACCAAACACAAACAGCCTTGTTGGACCATCAGACCAGACATTGTGCATGCGCATCGCCGCCAGCCGGTCAGATGTCGCCTGTTGATGGGTATTCGACAGGGGGGGGGGAATAGAATGAAAGAGGAGGGGGAGAAGAAGAAAAGACCAGGAAAAGAAAAGGGAAAAAAAAAAAAAAAAAAAAAAAAAAGAAACCCTGTTGAATATGCCCGCCCCACTCCAGCAACCCTTGGGCACTTGGAAGCCGTCCAAGTCTTGGCCATCGCTACGCTCTCCAGTCGTGTTGAGGAAAAAGTCAGGGCCTTGCCGTAGCTGCCGAACACGAACGATTTCCCAGTCCCATTGCCCATCCTATTGAATGGTCCATAAACCGTTGCGGGGCGGGCCAATCGCCTGTCAGCAAGATTCTACCCAAGTTCGTCTCACTCTGTATTGACATGGACATCCCTTTTGCATCTTTTTTGTTGAACATGCGATAATACTTGAGCTGTGGACGGGTACGTGTACGTGTCTAACGTCACACGGTATGCTCATTGGCAAGTCCATGTTTTCACCATGAAACACGGAAACCCGTAAATAGACGTCCCGAGACGTCTGTGCCAACATGTCAGGTTGGACCAGCGGAAACCATTTCTCACAGTGCTAATTACCCCCTGTATATCCAGCCTTGAAGCCATTTGATACTGGACAATTAGCACGAATTTTCAACGGGCACCCAGGGGCGACGACAGCCGATGGCTTGCCCAAAGAAAGGGTATATACATGCTTCAACGTCTTCCACAGGAAACAGAGGGCCAAGCCTGACAAAAGAAAAGGGGGGGGGGGGGCGGGGAGAAAATAATCGACAATGCATTCGTATCGACATCACGCGATTTGTACATATCAAACGGCGAGAGACCCGACCATGACAACGACAGCTGGATGTCAGTTGAAGTTGGCGCCCTGTGTCAATGACACATGCTGGGTTGCAAATACGCCACAAGTGAAACGCATTCCCATGTTGTTTCCGGGCAGGAAGAAAGAAACGCCGCCTCCGCTACTGACCCCCGATGGAAAGAAGCTTATGCCTCTGCGCCCTCCACTCCCTCAGTCTCGGTCAGGGATGATGGGATGATTGGCTCACACTAGCAACTTGAAGCAGAAACTACGCTCAGCCTTAGTAGCTGGATTTCATCCCTTGGCTTTCAGACTCAGCACTAGCCAGCTCGCGACTTGTCCACTGACTCGTGACCCCAGGAGGCGGCCGGCGGCCGGCCAATCCGGCCAAGCTCCTGCCTCGTGCAAAGGACATTACGTACATGACAAGTACCAGAGTACATACTCGCATATGGCCTCAGCCCTACAAGTCGATCCCGTCCGACGACTCGTGAAGTCGGTCGTGATGCTACAGACAACGGGCCAGAGCGAGCAGCCATTTATTTGTGGGGCCGGCAGCCTCTGCGTCTGGGCTGGCATTCGAGCTGGCATTCGGACTGAGCAGCGAGCAGCGAGCGCACAAAGCAAGGGCGCGCGCTCTTGCCATGTTGCTCCTCTCCGTCGTGGGCGTCTTGACCGTGCTGGGGCATTACACACTGGGCCCTGGGATGCACGAGGCTGTGTCGATTCCGCACATGCGAGTTGGCCGATGTCGCTCAATGTGAGCCCGTCGCGCTTTCCTCACTTGGGTTGGGCTGGTTCTTGGCCGTACATGCCAGACATGCCAGACACGACGCGGTCCGTGCACTGTGCAGCCGCCTCCAGTGTTCCAGCACAGTGTTTTGCCGAATGAGAAGGACCAGACGAGCATGCCTGCCTGCCTGCCTGGGTACTGAATAACCGAAGCAGGGACCGAAGCAGGGCATTATGTGAGTTTGTCTTCTCCACCAGACAGTCAACGGGAAAGAGCTTTCCCCGAAACGACGTGTGTTCAATGTCGGGAAATCAACTCGTCAGCTGGCCGCTGTTGATGCGGTTGATGCGGTTGATGCCGGCGGGACTGCATCGGATTCGGAGCTTTTCGCTACGGAGTACGGAGATGGGGCAGCCAAGCGCGGGGGGTCGCGCAAAGCATTGGTGTCTGGCTTTTATTATTTGTCTGTGTTCAAGTATGCATGTATTCTCCTTCTCTCATGATGCAACTTGTTCCTCTTGTTGCTTTCTCCGGTACATTCGCCGCCGGAGAATTATCGCTGTCGTGCTGTGAACGCGCCACGGGCCAGCTAGATGAAAATAGGATAGAAAAAAAAGGAAGCACCAAAGGGAAATAAAGAAAGAATAGAAAGAAAGAAAAAAGAAAATAAAGAAAGAAAGAAAGAAATAAATAAAGAAATAAATAAAGAAAAAAAAAAGTATTAAAAAACTATGCTTCATCCAAGAATTGCTCCGCCTCGGCCCTCGGCGTCGCGGCGTCGCACCGCATGTCCATAATCATATCGGCCCCCAATGCAAAGCCCCAAAACCCAAACCGTGCGACTGTTTTGAGGACCAGAGGCGCCAACGTCTTGTGGCGGTGGTGATGTGTGCAAGAGTATTGCAGATGATGGCTGGTACGGAGTGGTATTGCGGACTTGCTAGACGTATGTATGTATGCATGTATGTATGCATGTACATACATACACATGTATCTACAAACGTACATCCAAAAGTACATATGGATGGAATGTTGTAGCGCTCCCCCATCCAGCGACGTCATCGCCATGAGATAGTCTACGCCGTGTCGAGACGCGCTCGCGATGGGATGCCCATGGAATGCTCAAGTCCATGTCAGATGGCGCCGCCAACAAAAACCCGTCCAACAGGGCTGAAGGGTCCGAGAAACGCTCAAGCTGGTCCCGGCAGAGAAGCGCACCAGACAGACCGTCAACTGATGCGCAACCCTGGTCGTCATGCCGGCCGTGATTTCAGCACCGGAGTTTTGTTGCATCAAACCAAGGATGTGATAGTCCGCCGGGGACGAGAAGCATGTGGGCGCCGGCATTCACATCATTCAAAGGACGAGCTATTGCTAGCTATTTCTCCGCCGCAACTGCCCTATCCGGGGGGATTCGCCGTGGTCTCACTTCTGGCTTGTTTTAGATTTTTATTTTTATTTTATTTTTATTTTATTTTATTTTATTTTAATTTTTTACATATTTTGATTCATCTTTAACCGAAGCGCCAGTGCATGTTCCCTTGGCCCGATGCATCTTCTCACCAGTCGCCGTGGGGAGCATGCGGTGAGCTTCCATCATAAATGGGGGCAGCAGTGCGGCGGCCAGCAGCTCTGGAGGAAGCATTCAAAGACGTGCATGTGTCAAGTGGACTGCGGTGCGGTGCCTGGATGCAGTTTGCGGGTTGGGATTGCCGACTGCGGCTACGGATTGCGGACGTTCGGCGCCAAGGGGGGGCTCATTCCAACGAATACGCCAGACAGGATGAAATGAGAATGTATCGAGGGCGCTGCATCGTGCTGTTCAGTGTAGGTTCCAAGGTCCAAGATCCAAGGTCGACTGCGCTGAAACGACATTGAATGCCGTGCTGATAAGGTACAAGTCCTTGTCCTACATTGGCGTCTGGTCTGGTCTGGTCTGGTCTGGTCTGGTCTGGTCTGGTCCATGTCGTGACGTACAGCAACTGGCGCTTGTGATCTGTAAGGTCCGCGCCGAGGGAGAGAGGGAAAAGACACCCGTTGATCCCTCACTTCTTCTTCTTCTTCTTCTTCTTTTCTTTTCTGCGGGGAAAATGCTATGCTAACCATGTCACCGAGATGTATCCTACCAAAATGTATCCCGCCAAGATATCCCACTTTCCATCTATCAAGACGACGCGCAAGCCCGGCAGGTCGAACCAAGACGACGGAATAGACGACGGAATTGCCGGCGGCGGTTAGTCCGGCGCAGAGCAGCCCTGGAAGGCTGATGGCTGGTTGATGGCTGATCTGATGGCCCGGTGGCTGTCATTACCGACCAGGAGGTTGTCAGTGGTGCTTGCCAAGGCCGGCGGCACCAAGAACCGCTCATATTTATTGTCTTTTTTTTTTTTTTTCCTTTTTCCTTTTTCTTTTTTTACTCTTCCTTCTTACAACGCCACACATGCCTCGCCTACCGCATCCACAATCAGGGCAAACCAGCCATGTGCCGCTCGTTGGCCTCCCCGCGCACTGTCGATTTTTTCAGTCTTGGAAAGTTGAAGTCATGGGGCCAGCTGGGGAGCAGAGGAGAAAAAAAAAGAAAAAAAAAAAAAGGGGGGGGGGGGGGTTACTGGGGGACGCCAATAAAACCCCTGTTGACGTGTCCTTGAACCCGTTTCATGAAGTCATCAACTGACAGGCAGGCGATGTGCCGTGTGGCGAGGGTTTCATCTCAGGTCATGTCCACACAGCCACGTCGGTGTCTAGGCAGGGCTGGAAAGAAAAAAACCCCCCGCACGTCTATAAAAAAAAAGTTGCATGTTTTTGTCATAAGACGGATCCCTGGCCTTGTTGGGTGACATTCCGGATTGCGCTTCCCTAGGGTAGAAAGGCCAGGAAGGGATATCGTAAAGTGACGAGTCGAGTCATGATGCCTCGGGCCGGGGCGAAGGGCGAGGGCGAAGCTGTGATGCGTGGCCTTTGATGGAACTGGGTACGGCGAGCACTTGTCACACGATGATGATGGAAGGGTCTTACGGAGCGTGTTGAATGTGTAGGGCTTAGTTTTCTTTTTGGGAGAGTCCGTCCTTTTTTTTTCCTTTTTGTCTTTCCGGGCGGAGAGTTACCGGTTGTCAGAAAAACCGCCCCGAACATGATGACCTTTTGCCCACGCCCCTTCTCTTTCCCCCCTTCCCCCCCCAAATCAACTAAAAAGAAAAAAAAAGAAAAGTGACGCGTCATTCGACTTCCTCATTGGGAATGCTTCGAGAATATGTGTGGAAGATATATGTGGGGCTCTGCAGTGTTTAGCTCCGGGATGGGGGAGTGTCGTTAGAAGAAATCGCGCACAGCGGGTCCGTTTGCAAAGGGAAATGTACTGTACATGGCATCTGGTGCTCTGGTACTTTGGCCGCGGGCTGCCCCGGCGCGCGTTTCACACCCTTAAGCCTGAAGGCTGGCGGCTGGAGGCTGGCGGCTGGAGCCTGAAGCCTGAAGCCTCAAGCCCTGGAGACAATCTTGCTCGTGCCACCAGAACGAATTGAACCACTTTGACTGGGCTACCGCGCATCCACAGTCGGCCACAGGGCTGGCCGCTCCTGCACGTCTTGGACCCGACCCTTGTCTGGGGTGGTGCCCTCAGCCAGAAGCCAGGCAGGAGAGGAGGAGAAGGCGCAGGACAAGGAGAGGCTGCGCGTAAGTCTGTGCGTCGGTGGTCCGTGCACCGTGACACCCCCGTCCTCCCGTCCTCTGGCCCCCTTTCGGCCGTGAACAGGAGAGCTGCAAGTCCGGTTGAGCCATGCATGATTTCATGATTTCATGGTTTTTTTTAAAAATATATACATATACATACATACATATACATACATATATATATATATATTTCCTATTCTTCTCCCCATGGCCCGGCGGACTTGAGCGGTCGATGAGCATCCATGCACTCGGTCCAGGGAGTCATGCATCCATGTCTGGTTGTGGCAACTGGCAGCATCGCAGCATTGCGCAGCATCGCAGCACTGCAGCATCGCGCTTATAGTATGGATGAAGAATGAAGGAAATAAACAAAAATTGAAAATAAGACATCGAGAAAACAAAGAAAAAAAAACATTCTCCGCCATCTCACCATCACCCATCGCACAATGCCGCGGCTGGGGTCACAGCCTACTCTCCGTTGGAGTTATTGCCCTTTATGGGCGCCTCGTCATCCCATGACAGCATTGTTCGGCTTTTCCCAGAGCACGCTCGGCCGAGGACTTGTTCCTCTCGTGTTTGCTTGCGCAGGGCATACATGTCCGTGTGGATGGGTCAAGCCAGATTCGGTTTCTTTTCTTTTCTTTTCTTTTTTTTTGTGTGTGTGTGTGTGTGTGTGTTCTCTATCCCTTCGCTTGCGGGAGCAAATGGTTGGACAAAAGGGAAGAGGTGGGTTGTCTTTTTTTCTTTTTTTTCTTTTTGTTCCTTCTTTTTTGAAATGTCTTCTTACCACTCCTCGTGCCTGCTGCAGCCCTGCGAACTGTGCAGATGGTGGTTGGCAAAATCAAGGGGTGGGTGAGGACAGCTTGGCGGTTGAGCTGCTTGGCACTTGGCACTTGGCACTTGGGTTGGGTCCTCGGGTCTCGTTCCTGGGGACAATGGAGGCGATTGGTACTAGACCATGGGACGACGGAGACGATTGCGCAACCAGATTGCATCTGGCGATAGGCTGTCGATGTTGCCTTGTTTGACGGGCAGGATACGCGGTTCCGAATCTCGGCCGTGCTCTGGGGGTATTCTGTCCAGTAGTCGCGTACGTACGACATGGACCCTTGTGCGTCGATAGGGGCTATGTGAGAGCAGTAGGACGAAAAAGAAGGAGTAGAGGAGTAGATGGGGGTTTGATGCAATGATACAGCATCCCATCCATGGGGAAAACGCGGTGGTGAAATCGGGGGCTAGGAACGGGGGGGTTATCTCGGTGAGTCCCCGATCCGGCACCGGGCAACTTCCGAATCGGAGGCGAGGAGCGCATGTACATGTGTGCTTGTAAGTACATGATGTCAGATGCATCATCGACCATCAACAGGCGCCATCGCAGGAGACGACGGAAACGCCATGCCCGGCCTCGGCCAAAGAAAGAAGGAAAGCAGGACGACCAGCCGTCAGTGGGCGTGCGCACTGCAGACGCCAAGCATGATGTGATGGTGCAAGTCGTCCGGCCAATGCTACCTCTGTACGTAGGTACATACCGTACGTATTGGAGACAGCTTTGGCAACGGGTTGTGAGAAACGACGGATTGCGAAAAGATGAGATGGCTGCTGCTGCATCGTTTCCTCGTCGACTCGACGCCTCCGCCAATGCGCGCCATACTCTCCTGACTCCACTCCAGACTCCAGACGGTCCGGCAGGGCTGCTAGGCCCGTGCTCCAGCCTTGGCACTGTCCATCTTTCCTTCCTCTTCTTTCCTCTCTTCCCTTTTATACATGCACGCACATACCCTCCGCCCATGTTGTTTTCTCACCCTTGCCGGCCTGCTTGAAACCTACCAGGTAACCAGTGCACTTGGTCTGCATGCGCTTGCATTTCGCTTACACTTGGCCGGCAGTGGCAGGCAGTGGCAAGGCAGTGGCAGGCAAAAGAGCTGACCGCCTCCACGCACCCGTCGCCCGTTCTGCTGCCCCCGGACGCGGCTGGGCGAGAGTACTGCTAGGCAGGTACATTGGCAGGCAGGTGCATGTACGCATGTAGACGTGTAGACGCCATCTGCTCTGCGTGGCGAGCCTCGAGTACGAAAATGATGGGCTGGTCTGGCGTTGGCTCTCTCAGTACACACAGCATGTGCTTGTCTGTGTATGCAGCGAATCCAAGCCATATCACGCCATCTCTCCTACGAGGCAAAGAGAAAACAGTGAGAAAAGAGCGGGAACAAGAAAAAAAAAAAAAACTGAGACATGCCCATCTTGTTGTCTGCAACGTGCTGCCCATTGGTATACACGCTTGTATATACTCCCCAATATACATGACATATACATATGCCGCATATAAAAATCACACATGGACATCACATGGACATATAGACACCGTCTATGCATGTCCCGACCATCTGCACATCGTATGCGGGCCGAACACGACTCATCTATTCCGTCTCTCGCTCTCTCGCTCTCTCGCTCTCTCGCTCTCTCGCTCTCTCGCCATGTCGCATGCCCTGCGTTGATGGCATACATGGTGCATTTGCGCCACGAGGGAGATGATTGTGCGGGTATGCTATGCGGTCTGGCGGGGACGGGTAGTATGTGTGTGTGTGTGTGTGTGTCCATTGTATGTGTATGTGTATGCGTATGCGTGTGTATACTGGATGTGTGTTATATGTTTGTGCATGTGTGTATATACTGTCCATGTGTTATACGTGTGTATGTGTGTGTGCATATGTATGTTTGTCTATACCATGTATGTCTTTAACACACGTAAACACGTAAACACGTAAACACGTAAACACGTAAACACGTAAACACTTGTAAACACATGTATGTCTACACATGTATGTCTATACATGCATGTCTACACATGCATGTCTGAACCACGTCACAACCATCACGCCCCCTCCGCCGACACCAGTTTCTTGGCAACCGGGGCAGGTGGGGGAGTCTATGTCGGGAGAACAAGAGCGAGCACATGCATTCGTGTGCTCCATGTAGTAGAAACACACACGGAGATATATGGACTTAAGGTTTTTTTTTTTTTTTTTTTTTTTTTTTTTTTTTGGTACGGAACAGCTATCATACAACATGTCTTCCAAAAGCACATGTCATGACGACCATGTCACAGTACTTTGCTGTACGCGGATGAAGCTGCTGGTCTTGTATGTATCAAGGTGGTAGTTGTCTCTTTGATTCGGTCATATCGGGGTGCTCGTTGGGAGGGAATATCTCCAGGACGCCAACGTGTTGTCTTGCTTCTGATTCATATGGCTTACTTATTCGTTTCCTCATCACATATTGCTGCCTGGGCTTGGCTTGGCTGGCTTATGGGCCGACAGTGCGGAATCTACTCCATGGCTGCTGGACCTTTGGGAGAGACTGTGCGTACCATTTGTGCGTCCATGTGACCGAAGTGCTTCGTCAAAAACGCCGACATGAAATATCCAAATATCCCCATGGCGTGGGCATCCCCGTGTCGTAGGCAGCTCGTCTAGCTACTGGATTGGAGGAGCCGTGATGATGAACCAGTACGAGAGCCTTCTGGCTGCCCGAATCTGTCGGCATCATAGAGGCAGGCTTAGCGTTGGACATCTTGATATCTTGAGGCAAAATAAGGCTGTATTTTTTTTAATATTTTTCTTTTTTCGTCACCTTCTTCACTAGCTATTTTCCCCTCTTTTTTATCCCTTTCTTCGCGCGCTCCCCCCCCCCCCCCCTTTTTATAATTCCCTTCTTTGCTCGCTGTTTTCTTCTTTCTGTTTTGTCACCCTCTTTATTAGCTATTTTTCCTCTCTTCATTGGCTTCTTCGCAAGCTGTGTTTTTTTTTTTTTGAAAAAAAAAAATTTGTCCTTCGTCGCTAGCTATTTTCTCCTCTTTTGTGAGCCTTGACAGCGTTCTTTCTAGAGCGCTGCCGTAAGCAACAACCCCCCTTGTAGATGCGAGGTTTTTCAACGCCACGTTGCTCCTGTAATGTACATCCCGATGCATGGTTTTTCATTGACCAGTTAGTGACCAGGTATCGAAGAGTACTTGTATTTACAGAACCTAATAATGTGATAAAATTGTGGGAGTTTCCACACCGAATCCTCATTTCAAAGCTGCTAAGCGGGAAGCTGCGCTCCTCCTCAGCTTGTCTGCCTTCGCGCACGATGTTTGCGCTCGTTCAGCCAAAGCTGCGCTTTGCCTGATCATTTCTGGACCCCAATGGTACGAATCGCACGCCGACGTTTGAAAAGCCCCGTACCGCCAGAAGTCGCTCGTTTTGTCCGTACAAAGGTCTCCCTATAGATGGGCAAACACAAAAACGCAACTCCATGACGGAAAGTTCGTTGCTCTGTTCTTGCAAGTGTGTTGCAATGTCAGCTGCGTGAGTTTGTTAATTCGTCCCATCACGGCTGGCCCCGTCGTATCTGACCTGTATCTAAGTTTTCTTCCTCGAGTTGATTCCTTTATTTCTGTGTATTTCTTTTCTTTTCCTTTTTGCCCGATTCCTTATGGTTGGAAATAGCAAGTTAAGAACTGTTAATGTACTTGCGAGGACTTTTTTCAAAGGATTGTTTTTTTTTTAAAAAAAAAAAAAGGGAGAAAAAGAAAGTGAGAAGAATAGTGAACAGAGAGAAAGAATAAATAGATAAGATATATATAAGAAAGAAACAAAGGAAAAGGAAAAGGAAAGAACGAGAAGGAGAAATACCTGTGTTTTCTCACGACCTCCCCACAGCCCCTGAGCAAAACTTGTCCACAGCCAGCCCACCAAAGCATCAGAATGATCGCATTCTATAACATCACCCTCTTGGAGCATAAAGACAGACATCCTAACTCACCTTCTAGCAGCCGAGATCAACGAGGCCAAGACTCACAGCATTCACACTTATACTGCGTAGTCACTAAGAGTATAAAGGAAAGATGAGCTTGTTCAAGCACGCAGGCTGGGGCAAGCGAGATTGGAGCTTGGGGCTAGGATCTGGAGATTCCAGCTCCATAATCGAAAATGTGTACCTTGACAGCCTTGAGATATCAGGTAAATGGAATTGATATCTGCTTTATGAATGGTTTGCTTCGCGGACACCGTCGGGGGAACGAGCTACCCAAGTCCTGTCCTGTTTATCGTGAGATCTGGACTTTGTCTAGAGTATCCAATATTTATGGTACGCGTGTGAGAAATTGGTATTATTAGTTGATAAGGTGGTTTCTTTCTTTCTTTCTTTCTTTCTTTGTCTGTCTATCGTCTGACTAACACTAACCTGGCCGCCTGCTTTATACGTCTGTTTGATGAAATTGTTCAGGCCAGGTTCAACTGCTGCATTTTCATGTCATTCACTTGTCGACCTGTCAGAAACTCTCTGGGAAATGGTATTAGCGAACACTGAGAAGATTCAGGCATGAAACGGCTCCTAGGAGCTAAAATAGCGGCCAGGAGAGACTCGTAGCCTTTATACGGAAAATCCTGCCCGATTGCCTCCATCGACGTTTTTTCCCGTCGTGGTCCCGGCGACGAGACAGAGGTGTCACGGGCCGCAGGCCCGGGACCGCGGAACAACGATAGTCCGACCCCGCACAGGGCAGACCCACTACGGACCGGAATAAGGAAAATCCGTGATAACACATTCAGAGCGCACAACACTACTGTAATAATCTTTACTATAGAATCTATAATAACCTATATAGGAAACTACCTATGCTAACTATAGGACTAATAGAGTTTTTTATAATAAATATAGTAGCTAATAAAGGAAACCTAAATAAATAGAATAAGAAAGTATAAAGTATAGAAAGGGAAATAAAACTTTAAAAAGTTTATTTTTATTTTTTAGCTTTTTAATTTTTTTTTAATTCTTATAAATAAAAATAGAGTTTTAATTTATATATTATTTATTTTTATATTATAATATAATAAAAAAGCTTACCTTTATTTACTATTAAGAATAACTTATAAATATTTTATTTAAACTAAAAAATAAATAAAGTAATAAAGCTTTTATAAACTAAATTAAAGTAATTAGTAATATTATTAAAACTAAATAATTTAAATATTAAAGAGTAGTTTATTATAAAAAAAAAATTAAAAATTAAAACCTTTAAAAAAAAGATTTTTAAGATTATTTATAATTAAAGGGTACTAACTTTAAAAGAATATTAAATTATAAAATAATAAATAAAATTAAAAAAGGTATTAATATTACTTATTTAGGTTAATAAATTACTTTAAAATTAATAGTTAACTAAAGAATAAAGAAAGGTACTTAAAGTTATAGAATAGTATACTAATATTAATAAATATACTATAAAAATTAAAAGATAACTTAATAAAGTATTTAAAGCTTAGCTTTTTATTTATAAAGGAATTATAGGTTTTATAAAGTTTAATATCTTTAAGCTTAAAAACTAAAGAAAACTTTTAAAGAAGAATTAGTATTTACTTACTTTAAAAGTATATAAATAAAAAGAGATCTTTATAAGGATTATTAGTAATATAATTAATATTACTTAGGTTTAAGTAAAGTATATTAACTTATATATTAAGGCTTATAATAAAATAATCTAAGAAGCTATTAAAATTATTATATATACTTAAAAAAACCTTTACTAAGTATAGGAAATCTTAAAAAGGGCTAAATAAACTAAGGAATATATCTTTTATATTTAAAAAGAAAGTAAAAACGCTAAACTTTAATTTTATTATAAGGAATAAATAAAAACTATATTAAAAAAACTTTTAAAACTTTACTAAGCCCTTTAAGTAGCCCTTTAGCTAAGTATTAAGAAAGAAGGATAAGATTAGTAATTAATAAAAATACCTAACCTAAACTAATTGTTGGAATTGCTCTTAACGGCAAAACCTCGGTGCAGGCAAAACGCCGGGTGCAGCGTGTGTAGGCGACCAGGTGGGTCCGCCATAACGATGCACGCGGTCTGATTGGCTGCACTGCCGACCGCATACAAGGCTATAACACTACCTTTTTCTCACTTTATAAGCTTAGCTTTTAGCTTAAAAGAATTATTAATAATAAACCTTTTTTATATTATTTTTATTATATATATATTTTAGTATTTATTTTCCCTTTATAAGTTATTTTTAACACTAATTAGTAGTTAGTAATAACTATAGATTTATAAAGATTAACTATAAAGAAAAGATAGCTTTTAAGGTATTTAAAACCTTTATTACTGTATTAAGAAAGAAAACTTTATTATAATTAGTAAAATTAAACTTTAATAAAGAAAGCCCTTACTATTAAATAAATACTAATATTTATTTTTGTTAAAAATAACAGGGTTATTTATAGGGG
>AFRA01000665.1:0-20113 GCA_000223055.1 Claviceps fusiformis PRL 1980
TTTCTTCTTCTCTTCTCTCTCTCTTCTCTNTTCTCTTCTTTTCTCTTCTCTTCTCTTCTTTTCTTTCCTTTTCACCCTTCTTCTATTACTTCACTACATGTATTTGATATTTCCTTCACCTTTGTGAATAACAACAATCATGGCATGGGACACTCAACCGCATACATGATGCGCAGCGACAAGAAAGCTAGCTAGCCAACTTGTTTATTCAGTCGCCGCCAACAAGGCGTCTAATTGTTCCTGATGGCCCCGATTTCGCGGAGCTTTTGCTCTGCCACGCGTTGGCGAGGGGAGCTTGTTTATTTGATTATATAATTAGAAATTCAGTTGGCAGGAGCATCTTCTAGTACAGCGTCAGCATTTCTCTCTGCACTCCTTTCATCTCAATCTCATGGGCTGGGTTGATGGGTTCATGATTGCATAGGCTAATACATTATCCAGGATCATCGAACGTATATTTTTACTTTTTTTTTTAATTGATCCAAAAAATCATATACCGCAGGCAACGCTTTATATTGGGAGCTGCGAAAAAACGTGTGTAAAGGAACATGTGGCGAAGTGAATCGCGAAGAAGAAGAAAACTATGTCCAACAATAGTCCTTTGAGATGAATGTACACGAGGTAGAAAAATACGAATCAAGACAGCCGCCCTTTCTCCTTCCCCCCCCCCCCCAAACTTTCGCGTTGTCCCTGTTGGCGGCACCTCCCACAGACTGTTCAGCTTTCCCGTCGCAAAACTGCGCATTCGGAATCCCGTGTCATGGGACTGGCCTAGTAGTTGACGGCGGCAGCGGTGACCTGGCCAGACTTGAGGGCAACGTCCTTGACAACAACGGTCTGGCCGTTGATGCTGGTGACGCGGACCCAGGCGGTGTCCTTGGACAGCTGCTGCTTGCCGAGGGTGTACATGTTGAAGACCTCGCGGTTGGTGTTGACCCAGCTCTTGCCGTCGTCGACACTGACCTCGAGCTTGACGGTACGGTGCTTGGCGTTCTCGACGGAGGCGGCGAACCAGTACTTGGAGGCACCGCCGTGGAGCTTGATCTTCAAGGGGGAGGAGATGGGGCACTCGAGGAACTCCCACCCCTCGTCGAAGCCACCGCCCCAGGACAGGTTGTTGGTGAGCTTGTTCCAGGTGGCGGGGGTCATGTCAAGATGGCCGGGACCGAGATCGGTTCGGTTGGTAACCTAGATGTAGGGTTAGCATGAATCTATGGAAGTGACTTTTTGTCAATGGAGGAGGGCCGGCATTTACCATGAGAATAAGGGTCTTGCCCTTGTGGCTGACCTTGACGCAGCCACCGCAGTGGACGCCATTGTCCCAGATCTGCTCGGAGACACAGGTGGTGCCGTCGATGCCCTCGGGCAGAGTGTAGTCGGTGAAGCTGCAGGCACCTCCCTGCCAGCAGTCGTACTCTGTGCACTTGGGGTTGTCGCCGTAGCGGGTCATGGGGCCCTTCATCTTGTGGCCATCGCCGATGACTCCAGCCACGACAGGTGCCGGGGCGGCGGAATATGTATCCTGCTTGGGCTGCTCCTGCTTGGGCTGCTCCTGCTTGGGCTGCTCCTGCTTGGGCTGCTCCTGCTTGGGCTGCTCCTGCTTGGGCTGCTCCTGCTTGGGCTGCTCCTGCTTGGGCTGCTCCTTCTTGGGCTCGGGCTCGTCCTTCTTGGAGTCGTCCTTCTTGGAGTCGTCCTTCTTGGAGTCGTCCTTCTTGGAGTCGTCCTTCTTGGAGTCGTCCTTCTTGGGGCCGTGGTGGCTCTTGTGGCTGTGCTTCTTCTTCTTGGGCACGGTGGGAGCGGAAGCCGGAGCCGGAGCGGGGGCAGGAGCCGGAGCCGGAGCCGGGTTGACGGGTTCAACGGCCTTCTCCTTGTTAGGGCATGCCCCAGCCATGGACAGAGGCGCCAGCGCCAAAGCCAATCCGGTGATGTGGTGGAAACGCATGTTGAGAGTTGGTTGATATGCGGAGACGAAGTAACGAGAGTGTCTTGAAGTGGGGATTCGTTATCAAAACGAATCGGGATTCTTAATGAGAGTGATGAAAGACGAAGAATAAGAAAAAAAAAAGAATGTAATTGGATACAAGTGAGCGACGCGAAAAACTAGTTTCGGGGAAGGAGATGCACGAGCAGAGAATGGACCATGATGTGCGACAGGACCGCCACCACTCTTTATACCACGATGCCTCACCTCCACCCCTCTCCGCATTGCAATACCATGTAAAACCATAGACGGTGTAATATCAAACGGATACAGCCCAAGGAGGGAACCCCCCCCCGGTGTTCCCCGTCCTGATATTCATCCAAAATCACCAAGGAATGCAGGGCTTGTTTCGAGGGAAGCACTTGTGCCTGCCCATCCGCCTGCCCGTCCGCCTGAACCACACGACCCCCTTTTTTCTTGCTCCCCTGGCCCCGAAGCAGACGAGTGGCTCGAGTAAAATGGAGGTAAAAAGGAAACGGCACTAAGGAGGAAGAAGCATGGCATGAACAACAACAACAGCAACAGCAACAACATTGAAATCAGATCCATAATGCTACAGTAGTAATAATCAGGCCTCTATAGGCAGGCACCCCCCTTCTCCCCCTGGACGTGATGACACAGCCATCTCCGGGCGTGCTGTGACTTCTCTGTTGGCTCTCAACGAGGCCGGCGGGCTAAACAAGAAAAAAACGGGCTCGCTCGAGGCTAAAGTGTGCATTGCGCTGCCAGGCTATTTAACCGGACTGGCTAAAGTGCCGTACAGCAGCCCAGGCAACTTGGCGATTTGATTGCTGTGATTGATGAATCTCCTGTTTTACCACGTTTGTTTACTGTTGCTGCACCAGCCTGTGTCTGATTTTGGTTTTTTTTTTTTTTTTTTTTTTTTTCTTGCGCTCAACGTGCGGCGCGTGCGGCTTAAGCAGAACAATGTACCTGACTAGACATGCACGATGAAAAAAGTGCAATGCATGCATTCATCAGATGACGGTGGCGGCGGGTGCTTTGGCGAAGCATTGTGGTGGTAATATTAAGCGACGTGTGGGTTTTGATTGAAGGGCGACGCCGGACAGAGGGAAATGCCAGGAAATGCCGGGAAACAGGAAATGAAGCGGCTTCTGAACGGCGTTGGACGGAAAGGCGACTTTTGGAAATAAGATGCACTCGTATCTGGTCGGCAAACTGACACATGCCACCGCGGAAATAATCTGCCTCACGAGGTGTATTTCGTGCATGTTTGTGCCATCTTCCATCTTCTCGGCATCCGGACCGTGTGCCCAGATGTCCTCACCCGGCCCACACCGGCCCACACCGGCCGGCCGCTCCGTCGCCATTCAGGGGCAGGCCGAGTGCGACCTGAAGCGAGAGACGGCGACGGGAATTTTATGTTCTTTTTCTTTTTCTTTTTCTTTTTCTTTTTCTTTTTCTTCTTCTTTTTCTTCTTCTCTTTTTTTCTTCTTCTTCTTTTTCTTCTTCTTCTTTTTTTTTTCTTCTTCTCCTTCCGCATCTTCATTCATCCCTCCGTTCCACTGTTCCGCCATGGCGCCGTCGCACCATCCGTGCCTCTAGAAGACGACGGAGAAGAAGCGGAGGGCAGACCTATTCTTATTTTTATTTTTAACTTTTCTAGTTCTTTTTCTTCATCTTTTCTTTTTCTTCATCTTTTTTTCTTCCCCTTTTCCCTTTTCCCTTTTCCCTTTTCCCCTTTCCCTTCTGGAAAAACAACGCACATGAGCAGCTGGTGTGGCTGTGCCTGACCCAATCTTGAATGTCCAATGTTGAGCCACCTTGGGCCCCACTGGTCACTCACTGGTCACTCACTGTACACTCACTGGTCAGCCCCACTTGTCCTGGACCCCTCGCCCGGGTTGCAGCGGCCTGGCTGTCACCGTCAAGATGCTGGACGCTGTTGCAGCACCGATAAAGTCTCACTGCTGACATGCATGAAAAGGGAAAAGAAAGAAAAGTAAAAAAAAAAAAAAAAAAAAAAAAAAAAAAAGTAAACGCTAATCGTACGCGCTATGGGTTCATCGTGCCACATGTGCGACGAGGAAAAGGAAATGAAATAAATGAATAAATCTATAAATACATAAATACAAAATACATAAATACATACAACCCCGACGGTTTCATCCCCCCCGCTGCCACGGCCTGTGCCCGCAAAACCTTGAACCAGACCAGACGAGCGTTTGTGCCGACGCCGTGCTCGTTGAGTCGTTTACCGTGACAGCGCGACGGCGTCTACCCGTGTTGGGTGGTGAGAAGAAAAGATTGAAAATGCAAGGGAAAGAAGAAGAGGAAGATGAAAAAGCAGAAAATACTTTAAAAATATATATTAAAATATAAAAATAAAATAAATAAATAAATAAAAAATATAAATAAAAATATAAAAATATAAAAATATAAAAATATAAAAATATAAAAATATAAAAATATAAAAATATAAAAAGTATAAAAATATAAAAATATAAAAATATAAAAAATATAAAAAATATAAAAAATATAAAAAATATAAAAAATATAAAAATATAAAAATATAAAAAAAGAAAAAGTTTTTTTTAAAAAAGTAAAAAAATGTTTTAAATAAAAAATAAATAAAAAAAAGAAGATAAAGAAAAAGAAAAAGATACTAAAAAAAAGCAGAAAAATACTAAAAAATAAAATAAAAAATAAAAGAATATATATAAAAAACGCAATCATTTACAGAGTTGTTAAGCAAACGAACACCCCCCGCACCCGAGGTTTTGTACACGAAAAAAACAACATGGAAATGCAGACTGTTTGGATGTAGCTTTCACTGTAGCTTTCACTGCAGCTTTCACTGCAGCTTTCACTGCAGCTTGAGGACATGCATACATACACCTCCATCCTGCCAGAAACGGGGGAACGGGGACGGCCCATGTTTCGGGTATATCCTTCCGCATGCAGACCGTCTGCATTGCCCTTGACAGACGGCACACGGCAGAGGTAGAGGCAGACGCAGACGCAGACACCCTGTCGTATGCTGCTGCAGGGGCAATGCCTTCTTCGACAAGAAGAGCACGATTCCCCCCTACCGAGACCGAATGGGCAACGGGGACGAATATGCTGAGCATGGTTGGTATTCCTCCTGTCCTCCTATCCTTATATCTGTATGCGACCTCCGTGTCGAACAAACGCCCACTGTGCTGTCCCCTTGAGGAAAAACAAAAAACCTTTTTCAGGTCCCCCCCAAACCACAAGTGTATGAATTCCCTTTTTTTTTTGTCTCCATTTCTGACAAGTCACATCGACATTCATGCCGTCAAGCCTGCCTTTTTTTCTCACTAGTATACAAGAAGATGTGTTGATTGGTAAAGTGTACACGTTGCGCGTTATGCGGCGGCAAAGCAACTTTGTGAGTCGACTTTTTCCAATCCGCTGTGTGAGATTGCGAGTAAGAGTCAGAAGACATTACTTCGCTCCCACTCCGTTACCGCTTTGCAATCCAAGTGAAAAATTAAAAAAAAAAAAATCAATCAAGGAAAATCAGACGCCGAATCATCTCTATGCCGGCGTGTTGAATAGTCGAAGGATGCCCTCGTACATGCCAAACATGATGGCCGCGCTCGGCACCGTTCGCATCAAGTGAGGCGTCAAGCCGCCGTAGAGACCGACAAATCCTTCTTCCTTCCACACCAGCTTGAAGCACTGGACCAGTCCCGTGTATTTGGGACGGCCACCGTCTGCCGGAGCCTCTCGAAGACGAGTACGGACGACCTGACCAACGTGAAGATGCGTTAGTCTATTGCCAGTGTTGCCCCATGTGTGTGTTTGTGTGTGCGTGTGCGTGTGCGTTTTCTTTTTCTTTTTTTTCTTCTCTTCTTCTTCCCTTCTTCTCTTCTTCTTCTTTTCCTCATCACTTACCTCGTGAGGATACGCCAAAATGGCCGCAAGGAGCTTTGCCCCTCCGGCAGCACCCGCCTTGCCGGTCCAGTCCACCGTGCGATCCCACCAAGTCTTGTCCCTGCCACTCCGCCGGATGCGCTCCTCTCTTTGGGCGAGCGATGCCTTGAGCTGCTCGTACAGCATCCACTGCAGCGTCGACTCGGTCACGCCGAGATAGCTGGCGCTCATTCCCTTGTACAGGCCGCGCAGGCCCTCGTCGCGGATAATCTGTCGCACGCAGTCGTAGCTGTTTCTGTACTGTCGCTGCATGGCGCCGCCGCTGCGCTCCGAGACGTTCTTGTCGAGCTGCAACCGCGTCTTGACCATCCAGATGGGGTTCGTGACCGTCGATGTGGCCACTCCGGCAGCGACACCCGCCAGCAGGTACACCCAGGGCGATTCCTGGCCGTGGTTCCAGTACTCGGAAATGACGCGCTTGCCGTTGCCGTAGACGAAGAAGTTGATGCTTCGCGCCGGCACGATGCCAATGAGGTTCGGGCCGAGGCCCTTGAACAGAGCTCGGGATCCCTCCGTTCGATAGACCGTGCCCAGAATCTCCAGAGTATCTGTCAGATGATACAGTGCGGCCCTTGCCGGATTGAGGCTCGTCAGAGCCTGTCCCTTGGCCAGGTGAGCTGCCCGCAGCTGGGCTTGATAGATGTCGGATTGCAATCTCGTCTTGAGCACGTCGAGCGGCGCAGTCAGTGTGGCGGCAGTCATTCCGCCGACTCTACCCCATGCGGTTATTGGTTGTCAGTAGACCAGGCCGGTATTTTGTCAAAAAGGAAATCACAAGACAGAAACAGAAAAAGAAAAAAAGAAAGAAAAACCATATCAAACGGCCATGACGTACCCTCCGGCCATCATATGGACCCAAGACTTTGCAAAGGGCAGCGCTTGAACTTTGCCTTTGGAACGGAGCTCATCGTCCGGTAGCACCACTCCCGTCTCTCGTGATTGAATAAGTGCTGCATGCTCGGCAGCCGCATGTGAATGTTGAGACGCTTTTCCATCGTCAGAGCCTGCCACGAAAGCGGCAGGCCGTGGTTGAGCCATCGTGGGCGACGCCTGCCGGACGGCAACCGATTTCTTTCTCGGTCCGCACGTGTATCGTTCTCGGCTGTTGCGGAGGTGACAAAAGAACGCTCTGGTTGACTGGACTCGTTGTTTGATATGTCATATGTCATATATTGTACGTTGTATATTGTATGCCGTATGCTGTATGCATGCGCAAAGTGGTTGAGGTTCGGCAGCATGGACGATCGCGAGATGACGCGCGCCCAGTCGAGGTTTCCACCAGACCGTTTTTTTTTTTCTGCCGTCATTCAATCATTGTGTCACTTGTTCCGGCAGTGAAATGGAAAAGACTTGGTGCATGTGGGGTCTGGATGTGCACCAATCAGATTGCTGCATCTGTGGCCACTCACAATTGATGACTCCTCCATCTTATCATGAAAAAGCATCCATCCTCACTCTTTCAGATAGACAGGTCGGTCGAGAGAGCCATACAAGCCGTCTTCACCCATGAACAGGATATGCACCGCGTCTGCGCCAGTACCGCACTGAATCCGGACCGCTCTGTACCAATAGAAATCACAAGGGTACCAGTAACCAGTGAGTGCCGCAACGACGTCGACATGTCGGTTTCATCTACCCTGCGAAAATAAAAAAAAAGAAAGGGTCTTGTCCGAATCACTACAGGATAGTTTGTCAAAGAGGACACCCAGTCGTTCATCGGATGAATTTGTTTCTCCAGTCGAAAAAATTGCCATCATGGTAATTGATTCTAAATGGAGGAAAGAGTCTATCTTGTACTGGTGAAAAAAAAAATCGGTTAATGGTGACAAGTCGCATGCCTGTTGACGCTGCCGAAATGTGCTCAGGCATACATATTATGCAGAATCACATGCTGAGCCTCATGGGCAAGCGTTTCATTGATTGTGCAGATATAGATGGTACTTGCTGTAGATGCTATGAAAAGGAAAGGAAAAAAAAAAAAAAAACAAGGAGAGAGAAAGAGAGAAGGAAAGAAAGAAAGAAAGAAGAAAAAAAAAAAGCAAGAAATCGATTGATTATTGATACGCTAGGTCTGCTGCATCTCCTCCGCGCCCAACCGGGCTGGTCCAGTAACAAGCTTGAGCTTGAGCTTGAGCTGCCTCGTCACTGGTCAGCCTGCCCAGCTTGCCATCGACGCGCTCCATCCCCACTCGGAAAGGCAGCCAGACCTTTCTCCCGCCATATTACAACTTCTTTTCCCGCTCGCTAAAACGACAAACCCACCAGCCAACCCTCGCGCCAGTCCTTCCCTCGCTACGACTTCTGTTCAATCCCACCGCCCCAGTCCATCCGACATGTCTGATCGGCCCGCATACCGAGGTGGCAGAGGAGGCGGCGGGCCTCGGGGTGGCCGTGGTGGTGGACGAGGCGGGCGAGACGGCCCAGCCGGCGACAAGACCGAGAAGCCCAAGAAGGAAAACATTCTCGACCTGGCCAAGTACATGGACAAGGAAATCACGGTCAAGTTCAACGGCGGACGAGAAGTCACGGGCACGCTCAAGGGCTACGACGCGCTCATGAACTTGGTGCTGGACGAGGTCAAGGAGACGGTTCGAGGTTGGTGTTTATTTTTTTTTATTCTTTCTTTCTTTCGTTCTTCTTCTTTTCTTGGTATACTATTGTTATGATGCAGCACCATCTATCGCATGCGCTTCTTCATCGCATTTCCATCTTCACGCCTCGGAAAGACCCGCCGCTAACGCATCCCGCGCATATAGATGAGGAAGGCAATGAAGGCACACGGCCTCTTGGCCTTGTTGTTGCTCGCGGAACCCTCCTTGTCGTGATCACGCCAGTGGATGGTAGCGAGCAGATTGCCAATCCGTTTGCGGCGCCAGAAGAATAAGACGCGGCAAACGAAGAAGAAACAAAAAAGGAATAATAATATTATAAAAAAAAAAACTCACAAAGAATTTCCTAATGCCGAAACCCGACGCACTCGACTGTATATTTGAGACATTCTCTCTCTCTCTTCTTTTTTTTTTTTTTTTACTAAAACGAAAAAAAAAAAAAGCGAGAAGCTGACGAACTGAGGCGTGAGTTTCCGTCCAGAGGGGGTTCTCGCGCTTGAGCTGGGTACGGGCCTGGGCTTGCAATGCTACTTACAGAGCGTCCCCCTGAAACAGGGCGATGAAAAAGATGAAAAATGAAATGCAACGTGAAGGGAGCCAGCGGCCCATCGTTGGGATAGACGCTGGCAGGACTGGCGGGAGCGCATTTGATGCTTTGCAAATATCCTGGGCGGGACAGGCAGGTTCAATCGTCACCAACGTAGTGCTGTATACTTACGATGCAAGCAATTCTTACAAGGGCGACCTTGCATGGAATGAATATAGATGCAATTTTTTTCCTTTCTGTTTTTTTTCTTTCACTTTTTTGTTCTTGGAGAGAGGTGAGCAGAGAGGGGGACAAGGGGGACGCTTGTATCACCAATAGGAACGTAACTACCCTGTCAAGCCAGCTTATATACTCTTCTTGATTTACATTTCCGCCCTCTAATCTATTTCACTTCAACCGGTCGTCATGGAACAGCTCCTTATCAGCGAGCACATCCCAGCCCGTGTCTGTTCTTCCAAACGCAGGCCTCGTAGCCCACATACACAACACTGGTAGCATTTCGTAGCCAAAACCACAAGATGCAACAGGCGCCTCTTGCCACACAAATACAAAAAGATTGCCAAGAACCAAATTATGGCGCTAAACTCTGAACGGGGACGTCCAGACTTTTTAAATTTCTAAGTAGGCAAAAAAAAAAAAAAAAAAACAAACAAACAACAACAAATAAAACAATAGGGAGATCTCTCGTCATCTTATTGATTTTTCCCGCTTTCTCCCCATTCGCTTCATATCTACATGTGGGCGCTCTTTGACCTGCGCGGCGGCGTAGTAGTAGACAGGGTCTGCTAGACACCTCTGCCCGACTTACTGCTCTTTTGCAGCTCGCTAAATGCATTCCCCAGCTGCTTCTTCAATTCCTTGTAGCTTACGACAAAGCTCGTCTGCTCGTCGCGACTGGTGAGGCAGATCCTGTCATCCGTGCCCGCGTCTAATCTGTTGAGACAGCGCAGCATGTGACCCATGTCGAGGGTAGGGTTCCCACTGCTGTCCACTTGGTGGAAGACGTAGTCTCGGAAGAGCTTGAGCATGTACCGCTCCCCGTTTTCTGACCATGCCCTATCGCCGTCGAATTCTTGGCGTTCGTTGATGGTGCCGAGCTTGACGAGCAGGCGAGCAACGCGGCCGTTTTCCAGCTCGCGATACAGTTCGGCATTGAGTTCGTCGGCTTGATGTTGGCTCTGGTCGAGGGTGCTGACTATGTGGCCGGCGACACCGCGGATGAATTCTTCGATGCCTTTCTGGGCAGGAGGTTGAGCGGGCGTGAGGAGCCAGATGATGGTGTCGCGCAGTTCGACAGAATACGAGCGGCTCATGTGTTCGATGGAAGCGTTGAGGTTGATGAGCTGAGTCGGGAGGGTACCGGTCGCCAGACAGAGAATGGTGCGGCCGAACTGAACAAAGTCTTCTTGCTGCAGTTCTTGGACAGGACGCCGCGCCTCGAATTGAACCACATCCAGAATGGAGCACGCGTTGAGTCTGATGCGGTTCTTATCGGTGAGTATGATTTTGGTGACATCGATGCATCGCGCCGCCAGGTTGAGCGAGTGGATGGACTTCAACGCGTTGGCAATCTGCGAAACATAACCCCAGAGGACTGCCTCGGGCACGGGTGGCTTTGCTTGGAAGCGGGTTGCCTGTCCCGTAGATGCAGGGCTTACCAGGTGGGCTTCCGCGAGGGTTTTGGAGAGTGGATGGTACTCTTGCACAAATATGAGGGAGCTGTCTCCGAAAGCACGCGATGTGAACGCATCGTGTATCGTGACCACGTTGGCATTGTCGACTCTCCTCCACTCCTTGACAGATCGTATGGCATGCTCGTTTGTTAACCGAAACCCCTCTAATCTGCGCAGACAGTACAGATTGCCAGTCTTGGAGGAAATGGCCTTGTACACCCAGCTAGGATAGCCGAATATGTTTGCGTTCTTTCTGTGGGTCGTGTCTAGGGGCACAAGGGAGTGGTAATTCTCCATCTGAGGGAGCTGCGAGTTTGGCATGACCTGCAATGCCGCTTCTGATTTCTTTTGTAACTCCTCCCGCAATTTGTCCGGCAGGAAGAAATCGTGAGCCATTCGGTGGTACGGCATAAGGTCATCTCTATGGGGACCGACGGGGGCATATAAGTGATGCTGAAGAGGCTGAAGTGGAGGAGCATAGGCAGCAGACGCGGGATAGAAGCCTCCACCAGCGCCAGCCATGGCATGCTCATCGGCGTAGGGGTTGAAGTGAGCAGCAGGGAGGTTTTGGCTAACTGTGGCCATGGAGAATGGGTCGTAATTGACGGGGCCTTCGTGGCCGGAGCCATTCGATGTAACCTAAGAATGGAATGTCAGTCTTCCAAAAAAAAAAGCATCCAAGAACACCGCACTTCCAAGTCTCATTCATAATCACAACATACCTGTGCATTTAGTTCGAAGCCGGGCGTGAACTCGCGTATAGCAGCAGGATTAAAAAGAGCAGTCTCCGCGTCTGTATTCCTCGCTGGTGAAGCTGTTGAATCAGGGGTGATTAGACCTATATCGATAAAACGATCCGGCGACTGGAATTGATCCGTACCTGCCAGGCCTCTGGGTGTAAAGGACGGCGCATTTGCAGCTTGCGTAGAGAAGGTAGCTTTTTTGGCCGAGTTTTGTAGGCTCGCAGGAGTGAAGGATGGAGATTCGACATTCAGTGCCTTTCGAGAACTGGATGGAAACAAATCAGCGACGTATTCGACCTTGAAACGCGAGGTACACGCTTCATGGACAAGAAACAGCACAAGAAGGGACCTGGATGTGCAAATTCTTTCCACAAGAAAAAAAAAAAAAAAAAAACCTTCGAGATCAGGCGTACATGTCTGCTTGGTTTGAGTTGTTCTTGTTTTGTTCGTGAGAAAAGGTACAGCCTTGATCTTCGTATCGACAATGGCCATAGATAAGGACATTTCGGCAGAGCGTTTCCCGGTTCTCGGCTGCACATACTACATGTTAGTTCAAAATACCGCCTCATGGCTTTTCGAGCATGGTTTTGCCGGGCTTGTCATACCGCGTCCCTTTGGCTTTGGGGATGAGCCGGCCGAGCGCCTGAGATCTGACGATGCGAATCGCGCCGCCGCCATTGTCTACCTAGTTAGGCGGCAAGGAGGCGAGTTTCAGCTCCCGGGGTCGACTTTACGGCGCCTGCGTCACATCAGCGAGTGCTTGGGACAAACCAAGAGTTCGTGTCTCGGGGACGCCAGTAGGTAGTTCGCAAAGGTCGGGTCGTCATTGCAAGATGGGCGGGGGTTCGAGGCTACTGTGCCGTGTGGATCAGAGGTCACGATGATGAGGGACGATCGCGTGGCGCGTACCTTGGTGAAGCAATCATCTGCCATGGCTCAATTGATCGCCGGGGCCTTGCGCCCATTTACAGGAGTTCGCTGACGAGAGACACCCCGGGTCTGCTCCGGTACGTATGGGTTGGCGATCACGAACTGCAGGCGAAGGAGGTCGGGCCAAGGAAACGGCGATGGCGATGCGGATGGACATGCAGACGCAGGGTCGGGGTTGGAAGTCGGTAGACGGAGGCATGGTCCGTCTCCCTCAAGGCTAGAGGCGGGGCGGAGGCCCAGGCCGGACTAGATGCTCTGCAAGTGGTTCAGGTGCAACCGAGTATTGTACTGGGTAAGTACCTAGTAGGAAGGTACCTGCCCATGCACATGTATACGAGCACGGTACATGACACAGTACCCACTACAATGTACATTCACGTAGCACGATTTGAGATTTCTTTTCACCTTTGAATTCCTTTCTGCGACGCCCGCACTTGTGGGTGTGAGTGAAGAAGCCGGAAGGAGTGTATATATATATTTATATATTTATATGTAAAGCCACATAAATGAATGCTCATGGACCGATATGTAGACGTTTCGTGAAAGAGAAAAATGAGCATCCCAGAATCTAAAAGAAGCCCCTCCTCAAAATGATTTCGCTCCTTCTGTTGGTCCTGGTCCAGGGCGCTCCCTTCCATCAATTGACCAAGTGTTTCTTTTGTGCTGGGCGAGGACCCACTTTTTCGTGACATTTCACTCGATACGGCCCACGTCAACTTGGACACAACATCTCCATGCTACATCCTCGAGGGTTGAGCTCAAAGAACTGGCTGAAAGTACATCGAATTCGATCGGCTCAGATGATTCTCCGCTAAAGGTTCAACTCGATACTTAACCCGTCCGTCTCGCCGCGGCTAAAATTCCAGCCATGTCCGACTCCAGAGATGACATCGGACATCTGTCTCCTGACCAACAGGAAGCCCTTGACCAGTACATCCAAGTCACCAACCAAGAAACCCAAGAGGCCATTCCCCTGCTACAGAGGTCGCAATGGAACGTTCAGGTAAAGAGAACAATATCACCTCTTGGCTACCTCATTCCTATATGCATCGATGAAGAAGCTTTAACAGACGTCTTGGCTAATGTCATCAGTAGATTGCAATTGCCAAGTTCTTTGACGGCGAAGGGCCTGACCCTGTGGCCGAAGCAATAGCCGCACAGGAGATCCCCAGGACGGCCGCGCGACACGAAAACCTACAAGAGAGCTTATTCGCCTCCGATAACTTCAGCTCGAGACCAGATCGCCGGCCTCGGACCGATCCAGCTCCCAGAATCGTTCCTCAAACACCCATGACACATCGATCTCCCTGGTTTATAGGGTTGCTTTTTGCGCCCTTTGGCCTGGGTTGGCGGGCAGCATCGACACTTTTTCGAGCATTCTGGTACATCCTGTCGTTCTTACCATCATCCATTCGACCACGAGCTGTTACCAGTCGTATGACATCGGGCTTCAAGGACACTAATGGTCGCCGAATGCTCATGCCCCGCGACACTGCAGCCCGCTTCCAACGCGAGTTCGACGAAGAGTACGGGACGAATGAGCTTCCATTCTTTGAGGGTGGGCTCGCACAGGCTCATGATCTAGCCAAGAAGGAGCTGAAGTTTCTTCTTGTCATTCTTCTATCGCCAGAGCACGATGATACTACATCCTTCATTCGAGATACGTTACTATCGCCAAGCGTAGTCGACTTTATCAAGAACCCTGCCAATAATATCATACTTTGGGGGGGAAATGTTCTAGACTCGGAAGCATACCAGGTGGCCACGGAATATACGTGCACCAAGTTTCCTTTCTCCGCTTTGGTTTGTCTAACGCCCAAAGAAGGTAGCACCCGCATGGGCATCGTCAAGCGCCTCGCCGGTCCTATGCCTGCATCAACATACCTGTCGGAACTCCAAAATGCAGTTGAGAAGTACGGTTTCGATCTGGATGGGGTCCGAGCGGAGCGAACCGCCCAAGAAGTGGCTAGGAGCCTACGCAATGAGCAGGATTCGGCATATGAGCGATCCCTGGCCATTGATAGAGAACGAGCTCGTCAAAAGAAAGAAGCAGCGGCCATGGCTGAAGCATCCGAGGCCCTGGCGCGGCAAAAAGCCGAAGAAGCAGCCTTGTTGGAGAAGCGGCGTCAGCAATGGAGACAATGGCGAGCCACCAAGATTCTGCCGGAACCCGCAGCTACCGACAAAAACGTGGTACGCGTCGCTCTTAAAATGCCCGACGAATTCGCGGCGGCAGGGCGAGTCATCCGGAGGTTTCCTCAGGAGGCGCCGCTTGAGGAAATGTATGCCTTTGTGGAGTGCTACGACATACTGCAGGACGATGACGCTACGGCGGCTGCCGCAGTGGCGGTAGAAGCGCCAGCAGGCTATGAACACAAATACGGGTTCCGAATAGCGTCCACACTGCCACGCGTAGTGTACGAACCCAGTGCTTCAGCCACAATGGGGGAGACGATTGGCAAATCGGGCAACCTCATTGTTGAGCAGATATTGCCTCAATGTGAGGAGGAAGACGGAGACGAAGACGAAGACGAAGACGAAGAAGACGACGACGACGACGATGAGAGCGATGATTAGAACATTTTTAGGACGAAACTTTTTGCGCAAAAACACTATTACGATCCAGTACACATGAAAATCAGCAAAAGATGATGGACCAACTCTAGCTGTGGCCTGGGAGGACTAGTACGACCAAAGGGGTTAGGTAACCTAAGAGTTGGTCGAGTAGCTCATCTATTCCTCCCATTCAAGCAAACGTTGTTGGAAGAAACTGTATTGTTACATGCCGAGGGCCGAGGAGCTCCACACACATTTACTAACTAAAGGATTACACCTGATGGCTGTTGGAGGCTGTGTTCTCGTAGGAAGCCTGCGCGACCTACCTCCAGGAGGTGGCCAGCTAGAAGTGTCACGAATATATCCTATTACCGCGTTCGAAATATAAACAAACATGATAACAAGAACAAAGCAACTCACCTTATACCCTAGCCTTATCTTCTCTATGAGGTTTTTACCTACCTGATTCGTGGGAAAAAAAATTACTTGTAATACTTTTAGCGAACCAAAAACGATCGGCCACTCTGGGAATCCCGTCGGACATGCCACGTTGAGTGCTCGTTTTATGTGGGTCTGCGATGTGGCGCAGCAAACCAGTACAAATCACACTGGGGTCAAGGGATTTGGGACGTGAAGCAAGGCAATGCATTCTTTCTTTCGTGGTTCCTTTCTCTTGTTACATACTAGTCTCCAGGTACCTATCGAGTAGGAGTATCGGTAAGTAATACCCGAGTATCCAGGCAAGATGTCGAGTGGTGAGATCCTTCGAGTAAACGTGTCCCGTAATTGAGTTGCTGGCACCACAGACCAGACACTTACGTCACATTCGTCCTGTCTGAAACAAGATGCCATGGAAGTCTTTGTATACCTACTTACCTAGGTACTTAGGTACATTGTGCCTGCCTACTACTAGCATACTCTCTAGGTACATACTGCCACATACTACTAGGTAGGTCGGTACCTAGTACCTCAGTGCTGGCTCTGTCCCGCGTTTCAGTCAACGTGCCTCTGTCATTTCTTGTCCCTGAGCACCAATCAACGGCAAGTACGCACGACTCGCTCCTGCTTGCGTTGCAATGATATGGCCAGATGGTATCTGCTCTGGTGCTTCTTTATTAATAAGTACCTACTAGGTACTTAGGTGCCTAGTAAGTACTGTAGGCATGTAGGTAGGTACCTAGTTACTAGCAGACTATCCGTTGGACCTCGAATGCCATACTGTGCTATCTGGTCATTCTGGTCAATCTGATGACAGTCCGGTGGAGACAAAAGAGTCCAAACAACCTTGAAGTCACTCGCCTCGACCACCGTTGTGCGGGGGGCTGCCGGGCCCCGCCACAGTCCACGAGTCCGGGAGTGACCACGAAGCTACTTCTGCCCACCTCTACCGCGCGGCCTGCAAGCCGCTTTTCCTCGTTGAAACATTGAGTCCGACATTCTTGCTTCTTGGACTGCTCCCCCAATTGCGTCCTGGTGCCTGTCCTTGTTCAACATCCTGCCTCAGAAAGTCACTTGCGCTGCTGAATCCTTGCCTTCTCCCCTGTGCCCCCCTCCCTCCAAGACTCCCGTCGTCACAGAGTTCGATCGAAGCACTATCAACCTTCAAGCCGCGTGGCGCCTCGTTCCCTCCCGACCTCGGTGCTCTCCATCTTGACACGCCGGCGTCTCTGACAATCGCCTGCTGAATCAACGTCGCGCGCCAATCAACATGAAGTCCATGAAGGGCCTCAGCATGAACAAGGTGCTGGGAAGCATCAGGAAAAAGGCTGGGGGTATGTCATCCATCCCCTCTTTCGGCGCAGCGCCTGGTCTACCTCTGCGCCTCATCGGCGGCCACCACGGCGATGCAGACGACAATACAACGTCACTTTTGCCTATTGGGGCACTATGAAGCGCACCGCAGCAAAGGTCACGATTTAATGAACAGTGCAGGAGGCTCGAGTGTGTCGTCAGCGTCAGCCACGAACCCGGCCGACAATCCCGAAATCACGGCTCATAACAGCGTGGTAAGCACAAGCCAGAGTCTCACACTGCCTGTGTCTCAACCCCTCAGAAATTGACAAGGAATTCGGTGCTCTCAGAAAGCATTCTGCGAATCGGGCGGCAACTCAAAGGTATGTATATCCACGGCAAGACCAAGCCTCGCGGCCGGCTCGTCCGGTCATGCCTATGGAAACATCGACCACTGACTCAAGATCCGCATGAATTCCCAGACCGACGAGGTTCTCTTTCTTCCTCCCATTGTCGACGCGGCAGAGTCATCTCCAGCCGCCGCCGCAGAATGCGCTCGAGTCATCCGCAAGTTCCTCAGCAAAGACTACAATTCGAAGCCATCATGGCAGTATAACGCCATTATGCTCGTCAGAATATTGACGGACAATCCTGGCGAAACGTTCACGAGGAACTTGGACGAAAAGTTTGTCGACACCATCCGGGCCCTGCTGAAGAATGTCAAGGATCGGAGTGTGTGGCAAATCCTCATGGAGACATTGGACGATTTCGAATATAAGAAGATGGATGATCAGAATTTGGCGCTGTTGATTTTGATGTGGAAAGGGGAGAAAGCAGCCGCTCTGCACAAACATGGCGTAGGTTCTAGTACACGGGCTTGTTATTACGCAATGAAAAGAGGTGGTTCTCATGCTGACCATGCAGCAGGCCCGAGGACCGCCGATCCCGCAAAGGCCCATCATGAACATGATGATGATGGGTCCTCCACAGCAGAACAGACAGTCTCAAAGTTATTTTTCCAGGTCGCATACGAATAACCGCCTGCCCGACGCTGTCGAATTAGCCTCGAGACTGGAAGAAGCGCGTACGTCGGCCAAGCTCCTGGAACAGGTAGTCATGAATACTTCGCCAGCCGAAATGCTGCAAAACGAACTCATCAAGGAATTCGCCGATCGATGTTTGAGCGCATCCCGAAGTTTGCAGGGATACATGGTGTCGGAGAATCCTGCTCCCGACAACGACACCATGGAGAGTCTGATCGATACCAATGAGCAACTACAGACGGCTTTGAACCAACACCAGCGTGCCGTGCTGAACGCCCGCAAGCAGTTGGGTCTTGGCACTCGCCACAGTGAAGAGGACTCGTCCGCCGCTCACTCGGATCACTCTGACAATGATGGTCAACAACGGCTCATCGGGCCTGCTCATTCCGAGCTGATGGCCGATGACATGAGGACAGGTGCGCTGGGCGGCGAGCTGGGCGGCGAGCTGGGCGGGGGCAAAGGAAAGCAGACTGAACCATACAAGCCGACAGGAAGCAACGGCTTTGTGGCTGCATCTAGCTCGCGGCGGCCCTACAAGGATGAAGGGGCAGAGGACCCCTTCGCCGACCCGAGTCCACCAGACGCCAGCAAGACAACAACGACTCCTGCCCGGACGTTTCAACCTCATTATGCTCATGAGCCATTCCACCCAGGCTTTGGCAGGTCTCAACAAAGCGAGAGCGCGGGGCTTAGCAACGGTCTCGGAAATTCAAGCGTCTATAACGGGTTGGGTAAGTTGCAGACGCGGCATGACAGTCGTCGGACTGCGTCTGAGGATGATGACGACGGCGACGACGATATTTACGAAGCCACACCAAAGGGAAAGGGCCCACTGCTTGAGAAATGAGCTGGATCGACGTGGTGACGGGCATCTTGCAATGGGAGACGGGGTAGAGTGGTCGGGTAGGCCGTCTACTCAAACCGCGTGCTTGTATGCGCGAACCCTTGTTTCTCGCCACCATTTCTTCCAAGTTCCAGATATTTCTTTTCTTTTATTTCTTTCCATTTTCTTGTTCTTCTTTCGCTTTCTCACGACAATACCAAGGTAGTGTAGTGATTTCCCGTTTCTATGGTCGTTTGGTTTCTCCCCCTGGTTTCTCCCCCATGGTTTTTTCTGTTGTGTCAGTCACTCTAGTCGCTAGCGTTTGGATGGCACCGCGATTTTGCAACAGGTGACGAAGAATCTACGTAAAAGCAAGCAAGCAGGCAAGCAAGCAAGCATCCATTAGAAACATGAATCTCCGTACCAATGTCTTTTCATATATTTGTGCATGCTTTGCTTTTGGCGTGGTAGAGTTGAGCATGCACATGAGTAAATGAGCTGATTTGTATCACACATTTCCATATGTATATATATATATATATATACATATACCCGTATACACATATATGACTTGCATACACAGTAATGTATATAACTCAAGCTACCCAACCAACCCGCTTGACCACGTCCGTGTACCGTCCATGTATAAGAAATGCATGAGACCATGTTATGCACGTGCATAGAATACAGATGTATTGTTTCGTCTGTCACGGGAACTTGACATTGGCACTCGCGGGTGAATTTGGTCATGCCTGGTATGATGCTACGGGGGTGGTGTGATGATGTGACCTAGCCAGACTCTCCAGAATTCACTCATGACCAATATGTTGCCTTAGCAGTGACGCTGTCGCAGACTGGTGATGGGCTATACGGCGAAGCGCTTGCATGGTACATTTTGGTCATGCATATACATACATATGTACATCCCCTTGGTGCCGAGAAGGCTACATCTTCGTACCTATCCACACTTATACAACAAGTTATTGGAGGAGGAGTGACTAGCTTCCAATCAGCGAACAAGAAATGTGGACGAGTACAATGGTGTAGCCTTCTCGGCATCAAGGGGATATGTATGTACATACACACATATCCTTACACATATACTAACTATACATATTCAGCAGGTAAATACATATATGTAGTATATACACTCGTATCACGGGTAGGTGTGTACATATATTGGTCATTATTAGGTACCCTCCAAACATTTTGCACCGTTTTTTGAAGGCGAAATGTTGGGAGTCACCCGAACGACCATGTCTATTATACGTAACTAGTATATACCCTATATACAATGTGCGCATATACATACATGTGTACGTGGGTACTTTGTCAATTGATTCACACGTTACAACCAACCAACCTGCACGTTCAACCTCCATCCGAAATCAATACCTGACAGCCCCGCCAGTCGGGGAGCGGCACGGCCTGGTAGCTGCCGTGCCGCTCCCGCGCGTGCAGAGTATCATTGATTTCTTCTTCTTCTTCTTTTTTTTCTTTAGTGTTTCTTCGGCCTAATTCTAGATGCGCAGCACGGACGTGGCGTGTCGACCGAC